>PVKS010004952.1:0-88791 GCA_004027875.1 Aplodontia rufa
TCTCTCCTGGCTCTTTTGAGGCTTGCTTCCCCTCCCTGCTGCATGTTGGGCAAATCCTCCGTGTTTGCTGGGCAAGCTCCCACTCTTCTAGACAATGGCTGGCATTTCCACCTGGACTACTAGACACTAAGTGACATTCACCTGCCCAGCCAGACCACCTCAGCACCCTATACCTCTCAGACCCTGCCTGCAGCAGCTTTCAACCACAGACAGGTGGGTGCTGTGGCCAGCCTCAGAGTCACGCCCTCAGTGCCAGGTGGTGGTTGGCCAGGGCTTGCAGAAGTGACTGGTGATGTTTCAGGTAAGCAGGGCCCCAGGCAGAGCTGTCTGGGGTGTGGGGTGGAGCTGCACAGGTGCGCAGCATTACATACCAACTCTGGCCTTCCTTTTAGGGGTTCCATACCAAGGTCCTCACTCTCTTTAGGGGGGCCACTGGAGGCTCTACTCTTTCTTCCCGTCTTCGCCTCCTGCTCGCTTTGGCGGCCCTGAGTGGCAGAGAGTGTCACTCTCGGCTGGTGACTACATGCACCCCGACAAGCTCAACCAGATGGGGTTAAAGCAGCACTCAGCACAGACAACAGAAAACAATTTCTCTGACCAAGGCAGGGCTGTTAAGGAGAGCTAAGATGTTCCTACAAGCCCCAGGACCGTAGCCTCTCAGTGAGCCAGCCAGGTTCAAGTTCTGCAGCGTGCTTGAAGCTGCTCATGTCGCTACAGTGTGTGCTCAGTAGAGTATCACAGCCCGAGCTCCACAACCATGACTGAGCACAGGGAGCCCGCAGGTCTGCCCAGACTCCCAAGCACAGTGGCCACTAGCATGCTGCGTAGGCGATAGGGCTCCGCACCCCACTCCTGCTGAACCTCGTGTCACTACGATGGCCCAGCCCTGAGAAGGGAGGCTGCTCCTCAGGACTGCAGCTAAAAGCACACCACTACCACCCAAAACCCCAAACCCCACCAGCAACCCACCTTGCATACCAGAACTGATGGATGTGGGTGTGGGCCCCGCACAGGTGGCACAGCCCCCAAGCTGCCACCCACCCCTGTCCCGCAGCCCCGGGAGCCCCGCACCTTCATCTTCCGGAGCCGTGACTTGTTGTCATGGCACCAGGCCAGGCAGGTGGCTGTCTCCCGCCTCTCCAGGGACTCCTCCACTTCCTTGGCTGTCAGGAACATCTCAATGTTCACCAGGTCCTGAGGGAGAGGGCCGCTTAGGTCAGAACACACTGGCTCAGGGCCCCTTTGCACCCGTGGCCTACAAGCAGGGGCATGGAGTCCTGACCCTCCCAGCCCCACCTCCCACTGAAGCATAGGCCCAGCCCATACCCACAGGCATCCAGGGAGCAAGGCCAGGGGACCCCCTGCCCATCATCATGGAAACACAGGCACCAGCAAGCATAGGCACACATGCACACAGTCCCAAATAGAAAAATGCCTCCTGGAGCCAGGAGCTCCTCATCAGAGAGATGGACAATAACACTCCTCACTGGGCTCTCAGCAGGACCGAAGTCCAGACCCCAGTACCAGGCCAGCAGAACGGGGCGAGACAGGGTCGAGTGCGGGAGGCAGAGGGCACGCCATGGCCAGGAGGAGCCCAGGACATGGAGGGCTTCTCCACAGCCACGGGGTGCACGTGCACACCAGCAACAGTGCTGTCTGCTGGCCTCGAGGGGTGCACAGGTGTGGGTCATGGGTTCCACCCCCTGGGCCCTCACAGGAAGACCTGAAACCTCAGCAAACCACTTTCACTGCCTGTTTTGAGTTGGAAACTTGACATTTTGGAGAAGGGGCAGCAGGGGTGACATGGGGCTTCTCGCTGCTCCTGCACCAAAGCCTGTACCCTCTGCTCTCTGGGAAGGGCCAAGGACAGCCACATCTGCTGAGCTTTGGAGGACTCTCACAGGATTAAGGACTCCCTGAGGGTGAAGGGTCAGACAAGACCAGCAAGAACGAGTGACCAAGATGATGAGACGCAAGGAGACACCACAGAAAGGGAGACAACTAGAAGAAAATGGAAATCTCAAAAGCTGGATTTCTCTTACACCTAGAGGACCTGAGGAAGAAAGAACACCTGTATAAAGACCAGCCTGTCGGCCAGTGGGCAGGACATACAGCACAAAGCATCCGTCAGGATCCTGTGGCCGATGTCCCATCAGCAGCACACCTGAGCCAGCAGGCGCTGCACATGCCCAAGCCAGCTCTCTTGTCCACACTGTCACAACCCGAGGTCTGTCAAGGAGCGAATCCCACCAGCTGGGATGAAGGGGTGCCGGAAGCTGCTCCTTCCAGAAGCCGTGCCTGGGCAGAGCACGCAGAGCTGGTGCAGAGAAGGTAGTGCAAGACACAAGCTTCCAAGTGGAAGCAATCACAGTGAGAGTCAGATTGTTGCTCTTCTGACTTCAAGATAAACAGCCAAGGTGTACTCAAAAGCACACTGCAGGGGCTGGAGCGGTGGCCCAGTGGTTACAGTGCTTGCCTGGCATGCATGAGGACACAGGTTCAAACCCCAGCACCACATACACAACTAAGTGTCAGAAAAAAAAAAACATAATGAGAATATGAAAAATTAAATAAAATTAATCCTTTCTGTCTCTCTCCATCTTTATCTTTAAAAAAAATTTTTTTTAAAGTACATTGCTGCAGTCAAAACCAGTGATTTATGAGAAAGCTTGCAAGAAAAAAACAAAAAGACAAACCACAGGCTTAACATCCAGCTTCAGTGACCAATTCTGCTCACTGGTCAGGGGCAGGAGAGCAGCCAGCCCTTACCCTGGCCAAGTGGGGGAGCTGCTAACTCAGGGCCAGCTTGTTCAAGAATGCTGACCTGTGCATACCCTCCTCTGGGCCGCAAGAGGCACAGCACAGGCCGACAGCAAGAGTCCAGGTTGCCCCAATGTGAAAGACTTTTGTCCCGTTATTCTGAACAATTCCCAGGGACACCCAGACCCTTCCCAGGAGCTTTGATGGACGGCGCTGCCAATCTCACATGGTCTAAGGCTTACCCTGGCTCCAACTGCCCAGGTTGAGGTAGATGGGCCCCCATGGGCTCCCACAACTCTACATCCTGGCCACCAGGCTCAGTGGTGAGGGGAGGAGTAAGGAGGGAGCCCATGTGGCTGGCTAGTGTAAGGGAGAGCAAGGCGAGGCCCATTCTGCCCTCATGAAGACAGGCCCCAGGGCTGCTTCTGGGAAGGATGCAGGTTGACAGTGCTGGGCTGGAACCTGGCCTGTGGTCCTGGACACGGGTGAAGCTCAGCAGCTAAGCAGGTGCCAGGCCCTGCCCTCATCCTCGGGCCTCAGTGCTGAGTGGCTCAGGGGAAGAGTGATTACCCAGCACATCTGAGACCCTGGGTGCTGTTCCCAGTACCCAAAAGAGCAAGTAAGTAAAAGGGAATGCAGTGCTCAGCCAGGAGCTCTGACAGTGAGTCCTGCCGCGCTACCACCACCTGGACAGCACACTCCTTGTGCCTTGGTTTCCTCATGTTGCACATGGAATGAGGAAGGGCACCTTGCCCCAGGGCTTGCTTTCTTGCCTGACAATTTTCTCCTCTTTCTGAAGTCCTTTCCTATGAAGCGGCCACTGGGCTCTCTGAAGTCCTTTCCTATGAAGCGGCCACTGGGCTCCCTGCAAGTCTAAGGTATGTCTCTCGCCTGCCTCCTGCCTTCACATCTAAACCCAGTCTGAATCCCAGAGACCTGCCCTCTCCCACCATGTGTCTCAACCCTATGCACTGTGCAGCGCTGGTGACAGGTCTCTCTGGCCTTTTTCTGTGGGGATGTGCCCAGATCTGTCCCCATGAGGGCAGAACAGGTCTCTGACCTCACTGCCCCCAGCTGGAGGGGAGTCAGCTTGTGCAAGGCACACGGAAACCAAAAGTCAGACAGAGAAACCAGGTTCCACCTCCTTGAGATGCTCACACGACTCCCAAGGTGGCAAAGGTGGCGTGGCTGGGACGTGCTCCTCCTACTCCACCCAGCACTGCTGCAGCACACAGGCCTGCGGGAGTGGGCAGCTGCTCTCCTTGGCACCTCCAGACCTCCCTGGAGTGCAAGGACACCTCCTGCTTGCTACATCTTCACTTGTGCACACATGTGAGTGAAACTAGGGGATCCCACATAGAAATCCCCTGGCACCCCAGAAGAAGTCCAGGGTCAGGCACAGCAGTGCCTCCCCAGGTAGCTCTCCTGCCTGCCACCTGCCCTCTAGGGGCACAGGGTGACCCTTGCCAGTGATTCCTGGGCCCATTGCAACAGAGGGAGCTCTTGGTCCCCACATGCTCCAACCCCCAGCACACAATGGCCCCACACTACCAGGACCCTTCCAGTTCTGACTTGTGCCTCATCCTGGCAAGACCAACCCCAATGGCCGTCTTTTTTTTTTTTTTAAGAGAGAACGACAGTGATGGGGGGTGGGTGGGCCGGGGGACAGACCAGGGGGTATCAATTTTATTTAGTTCTTCATGTGGCTTTCGTTGCTCCGACACTTTGTTGTGTACGTGATACCAGGGTTCAAACCCGCATCCGTGCACATGCCAGGCAAGTCCCGTCCAGCCCCGAATGGCCTTAATGTCCCCAGCCTGCCCTCTCCTCTATGCTTCCCTAAAACGTCCCCTGTTTGTCTGTCCTGTGCCTCCTTTCACATCACACCTCCGTGACAGCACAAGGGGGAGAGGTGAAGCCTCACTTACACTTCACCAGCCACCTGAAGGCAGGCCTGGCCACAAGAGCAGACACACACACTGAGGACATGCCAGCCAAGGTGAGAACAGAGCTATCGGTCAGGCGAGGGGAGGGCAGGCAGGCGCAAGGGACCAGCAGGCACCAGAGCTGGCATGCAGGGGCCAACGCCTGACAGAGGCTGGGGTGCAAGCAAGAGCTCCCCATCCAGCAGGACCCAGAGGAAGCAAACAAACAGGGCAAGAGGAATAGGATGAGCTTGTGAGGCACATGCACTGGATCTCAGGAGCTGACAGCAATAAGTAAGTCTGTCCATGAGGTCCTACGGCAGACTGGACCCTGAGGCTCCAGGCACCAGGAGCCCAGCGCTGGTCACTGGCCAGACAGCAAGCACCTCACAAATGGACATGTCAGCCATGGGAGTGGAGATGCCACCCACTGCAGGGCAGCCATGGGCAACACAGAATTGGACAGAGGCTCCCGTATACATCCCACCAGCAGGCAGTGTGTCCCCACATGCTGTCCTCCATCCTGTCACGTGAGAAAGACACACAAAGATGCTGGAGAGGTCACAGACAAGGGACAGCACCACTCTCCCCAGGCAGTCAAGAGGCTGTCCTTGGCTGCCATCCGAGAGGCCTGAACAGAGCCACAGCAAACCCAGAGCTCTGAAGAGCAGGGTGGTGTCCTGGACACCTCACCCAGAGGGCAGACTGAAGGTGAGTAGAAGATGGCCTCAAGTGGACAGGAGGAGCCCAGGCTGCATGTGTAACATGGCCAGAGGAGGGACCAAGGAGCGCTGGACAGACACCTGCACGGGGTGAGCGTGGAGTGGGGAGTCTCACGCCAGGATGTGGTACTGCCGAGGTTGTGGCTGCCATGCCCTGGTGGGAGCCACACACACGGGTGGGATCTGAGCAGTACAATGGGAAAAGACCAGTGGGTCAGACACAGAGAAAAGCAAGGATGCCCACATAAGCCCAAGAGGAGGGCAGAGTACGGCTGGGTCCCAGGGAGGCCACTGCTGGAAGAGGGCTGACGGAGGCCAGGCCCAGACATATGAATGCTCGCTGTGCCCTGCCCTACAGCTCCAGAGCACCTGGGATGCTGGCCTTCAGTGCAGGTGGAACACAGGCACCTGGGGGACACGCCATGTTCTGGGGAGCTCTGACACCTGGACTCGTGAAGACCACCTGAGGGGAGCCAGGCACTGCCTCTGCCCAGTGCCAGCAACACCTCCAGCACCGTGGCTCATCCTCCTGGCCAGAGGGAGTCCAAGCACACAGCAATCCCGCAATGAGGGTGACCGCAGGAAGTGGGGACCAAGTGGGCAGACGGGCGACAAGGCCAACATGGCTTCCTCAGCCAGCACTCTCTGATCAAGCCTCCCACCTCAATGCCGCTCTGGCGCGCCAGCTTCACGGCCGTGCTGTAGTAGCCACAGCGCAGCAGGTGCTCCACCATCATGCGGTCCATGCGTTTCCTCTTCCACATGCTGGCCGCAGCCGGCTGGTCACTGCTATGCTCCTTGAGGTGCTCAATCCTGCGCTTGCAAAGCTTGGCACTCTCGTCCTCAGCCTGGATGGACTCCACCGCCTGCGCACACAGCAAGATCCACTCAGGGTGGGGACAGCCCTGCATCCCACCCATTGGAACACGCACAATGCCTGAGGGCTCGGAAAACGCAAGCCAGAAAAGCAACAGCAAAGTTGGGGACAGCAGTGGATCCTAGGCAGAAACAAAAGGAAGCAGAACCAGCTCTGCCACGGTCTCTGGGTCCAGTTGTGCCTCCTAGGAACCACTGACAGGCATGTCAAAGTCACCCATTTCTTCCGGTTACTTTTGGCTTTAGTATCCCTTCGGAAGATGTGCTGCTAGTTGTATATCATCCACCATCTACCATCTGAGACTTGTTATGCCTTCCTGGTTACAGTGTCTATCACCATAAAGTTACCTCTAAAACCTGCATAATGCTTTTTTCCCTGAAGTCGATGTTGTTCAAAACTGAGTACCTGATGGAAATGCTCTTGCCCTGTGTTGCCCAACACACCTACCACCATCCCATGTGCTGGACAGTATAGGCCTGGGCCCCCGCTGCGGGACAAAGCAGTTCCCAGGCTGCTGTGCCTTTGGCAGTGGTCTTTTCCCGGCTGTGGTGCTCTGGCTTTGCCACGAGGTTGCCCAGGTCTACTGCTGCACGTGCTGTAGAGAGCTCTAACCTGGTATATCAGCACCCCAGCTCCTAGCCTTCACCGCACTCTCGCGCCACCCTGCCCTGGCTCTGCAGCTGCCAGGAGCCCGCTACCCCATGGCTCTGCCTCTCCCAAACTCGCGAGCCTACATGTGACCACATTAGCTGTTGTGCAGCTGGTAGACTGTAGAGCACACCATGTCCTCCACTCTGGCTGTCCTCACACTTGTCTCTCACACACACGCACCTGTTCCTCCTTGGTTCTGGGACAGAACCCAGGGGCTTCTGCTGCTGGGCAAGGGCTGCACCACTGGGCTCCATCCTCAGCCCAGCTATTCTACTTTTCGTCTCCACATTCTACCTTGTTCTTTCGGAGACAAACTAGTTGTTAGGTGCTGGGATGAACAGAGCTGGAGCTCCTTTCCCTCTTCACACGCAGACTGAACCACAGCCCACCTCTGACATCTACACAGCTGCTGCTGTCATTTCTGCTGGTTCTCTGATCAATGATGCTCCTCTCTTCCTGGCTGCCTTTGTTTACTTCTAAGAGCAATCTGTGCTCAGAACAATAGCCTCCTCCCAAGAGAGTTAGCTGTCCTCAGCCTCAGCTGAAGGCTCAGGTCCTGCTCCCAGGTCTGAACCTGGGCAGCTGTGTCCTGTAAGATGAGCCCACTCCTGGAGCAGCCTGGCCAGGGTAGCAGCAGTTTGCTCTTGGTTCACCTCTGATCCCTGCCTCTGACTTGCACTGGTAATGTTCTCCTAGCTAACAAGCTTTGACACCTTTAGGAAGGTGCTCTGAGACAACTGCTCCACCTTCCATGTTGTTTCACTGGGCACTCGTCCAGATGCGCTGGCCCACTAGTTCCAGCAATAGGAGATCCAACAAGCAGTACAGAGGCAGAAGTCTAAAGGGAGCCGGTCAGTATGCCACACACCCTGGCTTCCCGCCACCTGGGCTTGAGATGTCCACAGCAAGACAACCATGTGCCCTGTGCTTCTCCCAGAGCTGGCTTCTCTCTGTCCCAGGGTCCCCAGCCAGCACACCCAGCCCCCACACAGGACAGCACCAACCTTCCTCTTGAGGACACTGAGCTTCTCCACCACGCCATCCAGGAGGCTGACCACGGAGTCCACAGCAGGGCAGCTGCTCAAGGTCTTCTCCAGCTCGGCCACCACCATGGTGACGTGGCTTGTCTCCCGGTCGATGTTCTTCTGAGCAGCCCGGAAGCGTTTGTTCAGAGTTTCATAGGGCACCTGGACAAGAGGAGGCAAAGAGAGCCCTTGAACCAATGTGCAAAGACGAGGCCATCCCAGCCCACACCCAGCACTCGCAGAACCTGGCCAGACCCACAGAGCGGGAGCCCTGTGGGAGGACATCCAGTGCCTGGAGGGAGAGACTACCACAAAGACACACTGCCCCCAGATCTATGGCCCAGTTTTCCATAGCACTGGTGACGGAACCCAGCGGGCTTACCACTGAGACAGGGTCTTGCTAAGTTGCTTAGGCTCACCTCGAACTTGTGACCCTCCTGCCCCAGCCTCCCAAGTTGCAGGGATGACAGGTGTTGGATACTAAGCCCAGCCAGAAAGTACTTTAGGATGTAATGTCAGAATAGTCCCAAAGTTCATCTAGGAAGCACAGTTAACGAATGACCAAAAAGGAGAGCACAGACAGAGCTCCTCTCGGCTAGTGAGGACTGCGTAGTGGGTGAGTCATGAGGTACGCACAGCTCGGCCAGGTGCACGCAGCTCAGCGAGGCTGTCGACAGGCGGAATCAAGCGCACAGCTAACAAATCTCCACCAGAGAATGTTCACGTCCTGATGATAAAAAGTCCTACTCCTTGAAGAAACACACAGCCACAAGGTCTCGGTGACTCTCCTGAGAACCTACCAACGCACCTCTCCTGCTTCTGCCACTGTGAGCAACGCGTCAGGCCATGTGTCCACTCCCACCCCTCCCCTCTGCCTGGATGGAGTCCAGGGGTAAAAACTGCTCAGAAGGTCCACACCACAGCAGAGGTTCCCACGTTACCATGGAGCACGTAGCAACGGGGAAGGGAAGCCTGTTGGGGCTCTGCCAGCCCCAGGCCCAGCAAGTACCAAGCCCTGCAGCAAGGCCCCTGAGGCAGGCAGGGATATGGGGGGACACAGGCCTGGCTTTGGGGCTGATGGAAAGGCCAGCACAGTGCTCAGGCCTGGCTGCTATGTCCCACTAGCCTTCCCCAGCTGGGCGTCCCCACCCAGACACCCCTGAGGCCAGTGGGGACCCACACTGGGTGGCAGCATGTCGTGTACACATGCTCCTGGGAGGACACACCTCAGCCTCACTGGCACAGGCAGCAAAATGCCACCAGATGAGCCACATCAGACACTCAGGGAGGCTCAGCAAAAGTCAGCTGATGTTACTTCCCATGACCAAGCTGAACTGACACTCACTGCTCACCAAATCAGTCTTACCAGGTTGGGAGGGAGAGCGTGGAGGCTGTCAGACCCCAGCACGCTGGACACATGCACAGTGCAGAGGCCAGTCTGCCCAAGGGGCTGGCTCAGCATAGGCAGAGCAGCAGCCATGGGCGTGGCCAGCGTTGTCCCTGGAGGCTCTGTGACGTGTGGCAGGCACACCTGGAGCAGAGTGGCTATCCAGGTGCTACACGGGGCCCTAGGCCACACCATACTACCTGCCCTCAATAATGTGCTCTCCGGAAGGTCCAGTGCTTCTGAAAAGGTAGACAGGGGTAGCTTTTCCAGGCTCCATCCAGCAAATGAGACGACCCGTCATATGGCAACCTAGCTTGGTGCCCAGCATGCAGTGGGCTCTCAGCAAGCACCTGATGAGGACACAAGGCCCCCCAGGCACAGTCCTGTCCCCACGCCCACACCACCCGCCTCCCTGGTGCAGCTCTCCCACGTGACATCCAACGGGGGAGCTCTACCAGGAGGCAGGATCCTGGGCGGCCACCCTTCCAGTCCTCAACCAGCAACTCTGGCAGCATGGGGAGTCTTCAATTAGACCACGGGACATACTCAGCATGCCACTGTGAGCAACGCGTCAGGCCATGTGTCCACTCCCACCCCTCCCCTCTGCCTGGATGGAGTCCAGGGGTAAAAACTGCTCAGAAGTTTCCACAGCACCCACAGTTGCATGCGGTCACCTCTCTGGACAGCCCTGGCTGCCCACAGGCCTTCAGCCCCTCCCTGGTCCTAGGCCATGCACAGAGTGGGTGAAGTTCCAAGCAGTCACTGGGCTGCAAATGAAGACTCTTGTCCCGCGTGTGCAAGGGAAGAGGCTGTTTGCCCAAGACCAAGGCAGCACAGGACATGATCATCAAGAGGTTCTGGGAACGGACACAGAAGGACTCTCCATGGTGTCTCTGCAACTCCTCTGTATAAGCCTACAACTGCTTCAAAATAAAAAGTCTCAAGTAAGGCTGAGGCCAAATGGCAGGGGCATGCAGGCCACAACACCAGCATCTGCCACACCCCTCTGGAGAGGAGGAGAAGCCACCAGAGGAAGAAGCAGCACTTGTGGTCCTGCCAGCCTCTGGGAGTTCGTCCCAGTACTGGAACCAGCCTACTGCTCTGAAGAGGGACAGCTCCACCTCAGGGCTGCCAGCACCACATCACCAACCAGCAGCACCCAGTAAACTCCACTGGCCTAAGGGCTCCACTGGCAGACAAGTCTCAGGCCAGGTATGGACACGAAGCACTGGAAAGGGCTCCACGCAGGGACTCTACTGGTTCCCTGCCACCTCCCCAGCGACCAACAGCCCTATAGGCCATCTGTGAGGAGGACCATGCTTCCACCTCACCTGGACTCTGGACTCTACCAAGCACACAACATTGAGTTACTAAGTTGCAACCTGACACACGCAATCAACAAAAGCCCATGGTCTCATCATTAGATCCAGTCATTAAAATCATATTTCAATAAAATAAACTAGGAGTGTAGGGCTTACAAACTACACCCCCGCTGGACCCAAGCTCATGACAGGTGCAGACCTAAGCAGCAGCTGGGCAGCAGGTGGGAGCTGCCCTGACAAATCCACGGGGACTGGAACCAAGCCCTAGCAGCAGGCTCCCAGGGCACTGGCTCCTTCCGCGAAGTAAGCTCTGCAAGCCTGGAACATCTTCCTTAAGGCTTATCCCAGTAGAAGCAAGAGTGCCCTAAGCTGCGCAGCAACAGGTCCCAGCAACTGACAACTGATGTGCAAGGCCATAGCCCACCTTGACTTTCTTCTGATGAAAGAGACCAATCAGGATCTGGTGCACCTGTGGGGAGCACTGAGCAGCACCAGCATCACCCACCACCCACTGTGCCTACACACAGCATGGCTCACACCTTCCAAGACAGCTCCTAATAAATACTTGCCGCCAACCCCTCCGTGCCCTCAGTGCATTCCTTGGGCCCTGCACTAGGCCCTAACCACTCTGGGCAGCTCAGTCTACATTCCTGACCTTGACCTCAATAAAGCCCCTGCCTGGACCTCCTGCAGCCACTCCTCCCAGGAAAGGACTCAATGTCCCTGCCCTTGGCTCTCAAGGCCTCGACCAGCCACACAATGCCCAGGGCTCCGCCCCACCTGTACTGCCCACCTCTGCTTTCTCCCTGGTCCCCACCTGGCCTCCCTCTCCTCATGTCCCTGGCTGGGTACCTGGAGCTTGTGGTATCCAACCTGAGATCAGAGAATGGGTGCTGAAGCTCTGCCCACTCTCGCTGGGGCTCCCAGAACTTGTACCACGTACACCAAAACAGGAGCAGTGGCTTCCCACACCCACTCCTCCCAGGGACCCGGGCAGCCCAGGGTACAGCCTTCCCTCCTCGGTCTCTCCCAGGCAATCAGACAGGGCACCTTCCACGTTGTGACAGCACCCCCCTGAGCTATCCTAGGGTGTCCTGGCTGCCAGTGCCAATAGTTCCTTGCAGGCTCCTGCACAAAAGGGCTTTGGTAATGAACAATGGTGCTAACATGCTGCAGGACAACCCAAGCCAGGCCTTCATGCAAGAATGAGGGAAATGAAGGCACTTCCAGACATGCAAGGATTGGAGGGAAAATGCTCAGAGATGGTGCTCAGTGAAGCACAGTGGCAGGTCTGTGAGGAAGGGCCACAAAGGACACGAGAAAGAATGTGAGGCAGAAGCAGCAGAGAAAAGATGCAGGTCAGACCCAGCCTTCAGGAAGAACCAGGGATGTGGCGGAACGTGGAAGACGCATTCCCAGCCACAAAATTGACAAATGGGACTGCATAGGGCTCTCTGTATGCAGTGGGGAGTGCCAGAGCCAGGGCCGCCCAAGGTACAGGCTGACACTCGCAAGCCACCTGCATCCTACTACTCCCACAACCCAGCAGCACAAGACCAACCAAAGCTTTTCACCCAAGCAGAGTAGGTGAAAAGACTGCTGCCTACGGATGACACACAGGTGAGGAAGAGATGCTCCAGGCTACCAGTCACCAGGGACTTGAGGATCCAACCTACCTATTAGGACGGCTTTCATCACAACACCAAAAGCTGCACAGCAAGGATGTGGAGAGAGGGCTCCTCCTGCCACGGCTGGTGGGAACGTGCACGGTGCGCTGCACCAGACACTGGGAGTCGAAGGTGAGATGCCCACAGCCTTGGCAGGCCCACCACAGGCGTGCGCTCACCTGAACCCAGGGCAGGACCTCCAGGGAGGTGCACCGCCCCATCTGCTGCAGCCCGAGCACCCACCAACAATGAGTGGGTGGAGAACACACACACGTGAGCATGCTGCGGAAGCCTTTCCCTATGACACAACAGGCAGCCCCGTTATGAGCGGACTCACACCTCTATACTCATGGGCACCATCTCTAGAGACCCAAAGCAGAATGGTAGGTGCAAGGGGCTTGGGCAGCAGTTCAGTTCTGAAGGTGACAAGCGCCAGAGACCTGCGGCACAAGGAGGGCCGAGAGCCCACTGCTGAGCTGCACTGGAAACACAGATGGTCCATTCTCAGCAGGAGGAACACTGGGTGACTTCAGTGGCACCAGGCTTCAGGACCTTATAGAGAGAGTTACGCCATCCAGCCCTGGTCTGGGAGTGGGTGGAAAGACAAAGAAGGATGGAGAACACAGACGTGGTCCCCCACGCTCATCCACGTAGGCCTCACCAGGGGCCAAGGCAGAGGAGAAGCTCCAACTCCAGGACTGGAACCCCCTGTGGGAACAGTGACCCTCAACCAGCACCTCGTACCCTCTGCAGTTCACCCTGAAGTGACCACAGACCCAACCACAAATGCCAACACCTAAAACCTTCCCAGAAAACAAAGGAAGACGAGGACTTCAAGACCCTGAGGTGGCAAAGTTCCCAGAAGTTACAAAAGGCTATGAAGAAAACCAATCAACTCAGTACAACCTAACCTCTACCCTTACAGAAACAGTCTAAGATCACACGAGGCACGCCTGCAAGGCCTGCCACCCAACAGCAGTACCACCCATTCTCCACACAGGGCATCAGGAAGGAGGCGCTGTGGCTGTGCCTGCTCGCCCACCTGGGCAACTAAGTGTTGCAGACCCTGGGCCCAGCACCACTGTGGGGGGGTGTGGAGGCTGAGTGGAAGCGGGCCTCCAGGGTGGGCAGGCCGCCATGCCCACTCACCAGAGCCTTGAGCCCAGCATGAGGGGGAGAAAGGGGGCCCTCCTGCTGAGCAGTGCAGGCTGCAGGATCAGAGCTTCACTTTCCACTCTCTGGCTTCCCAGGCTCTGCACTACTGAAGAACTAGCTGGAGGCCCTCCTGGTCCAGCCAGCTGGCTGCAGATCCTGGGGTTCCCAGCCTCCCTGATCATGGCAGCCAACTCCTTATTTACATATTCTCACTTACACAAATCACACCCAGATCCTGTGGGTCCTGTTTCTCTGGAGCTCCCTGGTCCACAAGAGAGCAGCTTCAATTAGGCCAGTTACGGGCAGTTTCTGGTGGGCAGACAGCTAGCCCAGTGACACACAATCCCACTGGAAGAAAAAGGAGCATGGCCTGGCCAGAGACCTGCATGGCCCAGGAGCTATCAGCATGGTGTCCCAGACCAGCAACAGACAGGATGGACTACTGCTATGCACAGCCTGGAGCTGAGTGAGACATTAGGCACAACAGGCTAACCTGCAGCAGGGGGTCTCATGTGAAGACTGGGGCCTGCTGTGAACTGGCTGAACCACAAAAGGATTAAATGGAACAAAGAAAATCTTACCAACCCACCAAGAGGGAAGAAATGAAGAGAGACAGAGATGTACAAGAAACAGAAGACAAAGTAGGAGGACACAGACTCCCACGGCATGACGATCACGATCAGTCTGGACTGAATGGGCAGAAAACCTTCAGCAACAGCGCTTTCCTCTATCAACACCACACGCTCGGTGGCAGAGTGCCTGGCCAGTGTGCCCTTGGTTCAAGCCTTGGCACGGGGTGGGGTGTAGGAGCTAAACAGAGCCACAGAGTGGCAGCATCTGGTGGACCAGCAGTGTAAGCCACACATATGACTTCTGGCTTCCATCACACCACCTCAAAAACTAAAGTCTCTCCTTGGTACTAAAGGTTTAAAAAAACAGGTTGTATTTCAACTGCAGGTACAGATATTTGGACCAGCAACAGCCCAAGTGCTCCATAGTCACGGTCAGCTCATAGCCGCAGCACTGGTAGGGTGCATGGGGGCCTGGAGCTCAGAACCTCCTGAAGGAAGAGACAGGTGCTACAACTGTGCCCCAGCTTGATCCTGCTGCTCCACGGTCTCCTGAAGATCACGTGTCTGTGCATGTGTTTGTGCACGTGCACTGGGCCACACAATACAGGTATCCACCAGAACCCGCCTGTGCTGCGGGTGTGCACTCCTCAAAGGCACCAATGTGCCACTGTTCTCAGGTGATTCACAACCACAAACCCCCTCTAAAGGGTCAATGGTGTTCAGTGGGACTGCAGGTCATCCACTCCTAGAGCACTTTCATCTCAACAAACAGCACACTGCCCCTGCAGTCCCAGGGCAACCGGCCACTCACCTGCACCGTCTCCATCATGCACTCTGTGGATAAGGATGTCTGGCTTCCTCCACTTAATAGGATGTGGTCAAGGTTCACCCATGAGGCAGCGTGGACCGTTGCTTCTCCATTCCTTTTTCCTGGTCATCTGTGTTCCAAGCTGGCTCTTCTCCTTTTGGGCCACCATCACTAACAAGTGTGTGAATGTCATCACACAAGGCTCTGTGGGGAGTTTTCCCTCTTGGAAATTTGGTGGACGGTAACTCTGTAAGGGACTCCTGAGGAGCTGCCAGGCTCTTCACTAAGGCGGCTGCACCACTCTATGTTCCCACCAGAATGTGAGCATTTCTACTCCTCCATGCCCAGCACTGGCATCTTCTTCACTGCAGCCACTCTGGAGGAGATGAGCTGGTATCTCTTTGCAGCATCACCTGGCATTTCTCAGCAACCAAGGATGCTGAGCCATGTGCTCACTGAACATCTATCTAAACTTCGTTTCTAAATTAGATTATTTGCCTTTTATGACTACTGTAAGAGTTTTCCAGGGATTCTGAATACTAGACCATTATGAGATAGATGATCTGCAAATATTTTTTCTGCATTCGTGAACAGTTATATTAGTCAGCCTGGGCCACAACACCAAATACTAAACAGCTTGAACAGCCAACAACTGTTCCTCAGTTCCAGGGCCACACAGTGGGGCTCCTGAGGGTGCCTATCCTGGCTGTGTCTCCACACAGTCTCTGTGCTGTGCACATGCACAGGGTGCTCTGGATGCCCATTTGCTTGTGGGGCTCTGCTCTCACAACCACCTGCAAACCAGGATTGCCTCCCGCAGGACCCTCTGAACACCACACTGGGAATCCAGGCTCCAACACATGAACCTGGGGCACACAAGCACCCATCCAGCCTTTGTATTTGTTAATGGTGTCCTTTGAAGCACAGCTTCTTGTGTGAACCTACGACTTCATCTCACCCCTTCTGCTTCAGATGTTCCTGGAAACCACTGCCTAGCCAAAATCAGAAAGAGGCATTCTTATTAGCATTTTAAATTAAGCCTTTGATCCATTTCAAGTTGATTTTTATATATGGTGTAAGGTAGGGATCCAGTCTCCTTATTTTACATGTAAAAATCCAGTTATTTCAGCATTTGTCTAAAAATCATTTACTACAAAAACGCATGGGCTTATGTCTGACTCTCCACTTCACTGCACTCACCTACACATCTCCTTTTGCCAGGACAATTTTGATTATTATCACCCTATAAGAAGTTCTGAAATCAGGAAATGTGAGTCCTACAACTACAATCTTCTTCAAGATTAAATTGGATAGGGGGGCTGGAGCAGTGGCTCAGAAGTGGAACGCTTGCTGGGCATGCACGAGGAATTGGGTTCAAACCCCAGCACCACATGCACAATTAAGTATTGGAGAAACAAAAATCAGATGAAAAAAATAAATAAAACTCTCTAAAAAAAAAAAAACGATTATACTGGCTACTCTGGGTTCTTTGCATTTCTACATGAACTTATACAACAGCTTTTCAATTTTTATCGAAAAGTCAGCTGGGAATTTGATACAGATTGTGTTGCACCTGCATATCCACTAAAGTCTGATTCCTAAGTACTTTATTATTTTTGGTGCAACTGTAAATCAAAATATTTTTAACTTCCTTTTTGACTGTTCATTTCAGGGTCTAGAAACAAATTTACACGTTGATCTTGTGTTCTGCAACTTTGTTTACCAGTTTATTAGCTCTAATTGTGGGGGGTATCTTTTAGGATTTCCATACACACGATCATGTCATCTGTAAACAACCCTTCCTTTCACTCTGAATGCCCTTCATTTCTTTTCCTTGCCTATCTGCCCTGGTGAGGACCCCAGGGCAGTGTCACATGCCAGCAGGGAGAAGTGACATCTTAGTCCTGCATGCCACATGTGTGGTTTTGTAAAGAGGCCCCTTATCAGGCTGAGGAAGCTTCCTTCTATGCCTAGTTTGCTGAGTTTGCTTATTATGAAAAGGGCTGAATTTTGTCAAGTGTTATCTGTGACTGTGGAGACATCATTTATTCTGTCAATAGGGACCAACACTCTGACTGGCACAGGTAAACCATTGTCACCACACTTCCTCCTGTGTGCTGACTCCACTGGCTAATGAGCATTCAGTCAGTCATAGAGAGAAACAATCCTGAGAAAGAACAAGGTGGTGGGACTCAGGTTTCCTGGTTTCAGTTGGGACTGCGTGCGCTGGCAAAAGTGGGCATACAGAGGCACACATGGAGCTGAACCTGGCACAAGCCCACACATCTGAGGACAGCAGGGAACCTGCTCATGGCACCGTGAGATGAGTCAAGAAGTATTCCCTCCTCTTCGGTTTCTTGGGGGAGTTTGTGAAGAGCTGGTGGGATTCTTCTTCATGTGTTTAACAGGATTCACAAGTGAAGCCATCTGGTCCTGGCTCCTCTTTGTGGGAAACTTCAAGAATCTCTCCACTGTTGAAGGCTATTCAGTCTCCATTTTTAAACCCATAAACAGTGATTTTATACAGTTCAACTTCAAACACATTTTCCTCCTACACATTTTCTGTTTGTGTTCCTTGTCCAACATTGTATGGGGAGAGGAGGTCTTGGATCTCATAAACCTCAATTGGTTCTCTACGGTTCTTACTTGGTAGAATATTGAAAGTCTGTTATTTGCTTTTAAATGCTGGTCCTATTTTAGCTGGTTATGCCAAATGTTTAGGCTTTTCACTCACCAGATCTGCCCAATAACCTGTAGCTGCCTAGCCTATGCTGAAGCACACTTGCTTTAGTGTGTCTTTCCCTGCCAGGGATTCACAAGAGTGACCTGTCCTGCTTTCACACTTGAACCAAGTCACCTTGCAGGGAAAGCCTCCCACACTGTGTCACTGTGTCCCCCACTTCAGGACGCTGTGGCAAACCCTCTCCCATATCTGTGGCAGGTCTTCTGACAGTTGTGGTTTGCCATCCGAACGCGCAGCAAGTATCTCCCCAGCGCACCAGCTTTTCGTCTAGCCCAACCCAGATCCTAAGTATTTACCAGGAAGCTAATCAACCTTCTGAAGCACTGGACTGTGCCCTGGGTGTCCTCAGAGGCACAAAGAGTCTTGCGAGCCACACGTCATCAGGGATGGTCACAGGGACAGGACTAGCTCAAACCCTGCTGTAAATTCTTAAAAAACGCTGTTTCTGATCCACCTCCAGGAGGCTGCTGTGCTGAGAAGCAGCTGAGGGAGCTGGAGGTAGGAGACTGTCAGCACAGCGTACCCGCCCCTCTTGTGGGTGGTGCGTGACAGCCACCCTGACCCACTAGTTCACTGTAGACAGCAGAGTCCACGGGAAGTAGCACACACCGGGTCCTGAGTTGGGCGCATGCACACACTGCACAGCAGGAGCAGGCACCAAGACCAGCACCTACGTACTGAGCACCTCAGCCCTGGGGTAGCTCAGTGGCCCAATACGAAATGTCCCACAAGTGCACCAGGGCCAGCTGAGGTGCACTAACCCAAGCAAGGCCAGTCTCATTCTGCATGTGAGACACCTGGTACACCTGCTGCTCTGGAGGAGGCTGTCCCTTTGGCAGTACCATCCCTGGCTCTGGGTCAGCAGCCTTTCTTCTTGCGTCTCCCTTACTACAAGTAAGAAATGCCATGTCAAGCACAAGTGCCAGACATCATCACCATTTTCAAACAGAACACCTGCCTCCCACTGACGCCAGTCTCCATTGGCTGCACCTTTCCTAAAGGCTCCTTCAAAGACAGAGCAGCTGGCCAGGCTGCACCATGGACATCATTCCCACTGGATGGTACTGTGTGTAGGTATCTCCCCACCGCTCACTCTAACTGGCCACTGATGGGGCACTGGGCCATGAGTGAGCAGTGTGTCCAACACATGCCCAGTTACCCTGCTGACCTTTCCTAACAGTGGACAGACTTCCGCATCGATTGTTAC
This sequence comes from Aplodontia rufa, assembly GCA_004027875.1. NCBI lineage: Eukaryota > Metazoa > Chordata > Mammalia > Rodentia > Aplodontiidae > Aplodontia > Aplodontia rufa. The sequence goes on from PVKS010004952.1 coordinate 18,822, forward strand.
AGCTTTGGCAGAACTGCCAAAATAATATTTAACACTTCATTTGTTGGTTGAAAATTATCTTTGTCCTCCAGCAGAGTTTCTATTCCCAGTGTCCAGAAACAAAGAGGCAAAAGAACAGGCTGAATAGCAAAACTGGCTGAGGAGGAGACAGGGCAGGGGAGGGAGTGGGGTGCCAGCTTTCGCAGGGTGACCGGAAACACTCACTGGGAAGGGGCATGAGGACAGGAGGAAATGCCCCAGGGTCATCTGAGGGAGGAGCAGGCCAGCAGGTCAGGCATCAGAGCAGCCACAGAGGCTAAGTACTCAGCAGCAGCGGAGGTTGGGCAGTCGTGAAAGGACTGAGGTGGCTACTCAGAACCCTGACCTTTACCCAAGCCAGGTAGAAAATTACCAGGGCGAAAGCACTGCGTGGCCTCTGACGTGGAAGCAGGGATGGGAGGGGAATCTGTGGGTGAGGGGCACAGCAGATCAGCCGGGAAGCCACTTCAACCCCTCCCCAGAGAGATGAGGTGTGCCCACAGGGGTAGCAGGAACAAGGGCAGGAGGCAGCTGGGTCTGCTGATGTTCTGAAACAGGGGCTGAAACCAACTCTAAGGCTCTGGCTGAGGGGCTGCCTTAACAGTGTAAGGAAGGGGGCGCTGGCCTACGGGGAGGGTGCCGGGCACCCTGGAGATCCACGTGAAGGGGCATATGTCTTCAGGCTGTGGAGCAAGGCTCTGGGGAGGGGACAGCACAGCGGGTGAGCTGTGTGCAGAGGGCCTTCTAGCCAACGAGACCAGATCACAAGGCACGGGAACCTACGCCAAGGACTAAGCCCTGGGCATGCCAATGTCTAGGGGGAGGGGCAGTGAGATTGAGGGGTGACTGGGAGCCCTGCAGAAACCAGGCAGGGCCACACCCCAGCAGCCAAACAGGAACATGCTTCAAGGAGAAGGCGTGGTCAGTGGCTAGGGCACTTCGGAGGTCCAGACAAGCACCCAGACACTGCTGTGGGTCTGAGCAGCACCATGGGGTCACGGGTGACCTCAACTACAGCACTGCCATGGACAATGGGCAAAGGTAGAAAGGCAACTCCAGAGACCAAAAGCAGGGCTGGCGGGGAGCACTGAGTGTGGCTCTGTCCACTGGTAACAGAAGACAGCAGCACAACTGCATCTGTGACCTGAACAGAGAGGCTGGCCTGGGACATGCCAACACCACGCATCCCTAGCCACCGCAGTGGGACCGTGAGCATGGGTGAGCAGGCAGGAGACAGGGAACCAGGCCATGGACAGAGCACTCAGCTCAGGTCAGGCAGTGGAGGCTAAAGGATGGGGATACACAGAATGGTTCTCAGGACAGAGGGGTGGCTGAGCAAGCAGGGCTCCCTGTGCAGTGGTCAAGCCTCTGGCCAGTGCAGAGGTGTGCGGAACACAGACCCTGGGCTAGAGTTCTGTGGGTAAGAATGATGGACAGAGGGCAAGATGGGCAGGGGGCTGAGGCTGCAGAGAAAAGGCCATGGGCTACAGGAGCGCGGGAAGAAGCACCAGGACTGACCACACCCAGACGCCCGTGTGCGCCATGGACAGCGCCCTGGAATGCAGCAAGTGGACTAGCATGCGACTCAAAGCTTGGCTCAGTGGAGAAACTCACTCAGCCAAGAGCCACTTACTGTGACTCCTGGCCAGGCACGAAGCCCCTGCCCTTGAAAGCATTTATTCTAAAGGGGATGTCCAAAAAAAACGGGTGGGTGATTCTGGCTATGGTCAAAACAGGGAAAGAAACAGAGATCAAATAGAACCACAAGTCCACAAAACGGGCTATAGATCTTTCCCTCCAGGTTCCTTTAAAGCTGGAGATGGCCATCCTGTGCTCTGGCCAATGGGCTTAAATATAAATGTTCAACAGGACTTCTGTAGAGGCCCCAGGCAGGTAGCTGTTTAAATGTGGCAGCACAGTTTTCCCTCATACTTCTTTGCTAGATGTGAAGGCTGAAGCCCCAGCAGCCACTGTGGACTAAGATGATCTCAAGAACGAACATGAGAAACAGATGATCAAAAACATCCCTGGGGTAGGGGCTGGGAGTAAAGCTCAGTAGTAGAGACCTTGCCTTAAAAAAAAAAAAAAAAAAAAAGAAAAGAAAAAAGGAGCAGGCTTGCCATAGAACAAGTACAAGCAGCAGGAGGATGGGAGGATACTGTCTTCACCCAAGATGGAAAGGCTGAACAGTAAAGAGCAGGTCTGGGGTTCCAAGGTCTGGATCTGGCATGGTCTTACATGTGGTATCTCTAATCCACCTCTCAGACATCCAAAGACAGATCTCCATCACGGGCTGGCTACATGTGGTGGGAGTGCAGGGAGAGGCCTGGCTGGAGGCAGGTGTGTGAGGAAGAAGTGCTGAGTCTGTCTTTAAAGGCACATGACCAACGACCTCTCAAGGATTAGCTGTGGACATCAAAGAGTGAAGAAGACTTCAGTCACAGAAAATGCCAAAGGACATGCAGTCTCGTGGAGGGAGTTTGGGGGGACGACTGCATCCTCAGCTCCAGTGCCTGGCAACACCTGGACCAGAGCAGGTCAGCAAGAAGCAGCAGCAGCGGCCACCTGCACGCTGACACCCAGCAGCAAGGAGGGGCACAGCCCAGGACAGCAGGCCATCAGTCATCGGGACAGGACATGGAAGAGTGTGAGGGAGAGGAGGCTGAGACAGGGAAGGAGGCTGCACCAGAGATGGAGACCGTGCTGGGTGGCACAGGAGTGCCACAGTCAGGATTTAACACCAGGCCCTCAGCTCAGGCCATGTTTTTCTCCTTTCAGCCACAGTAGTTATCAAAACAGTGAATGATTTTTTTTTTCAGGTTTTCATACTACTGGCCCTGGCATAAAAATCCTGCAACAGCATGCACCCTAAGTCAGCCACCTCTACTGGCAGGCATTGAGCTTCAGAGCACTGAGCTCAGCACCCAGGTTTCCATGCCAAGTGTCTGCAGATGGGCACATCCACCCACTGCACCTGCCTGGAGACTCTTCCACCTCCTGGGACTTGCTTCCCATGCACTGACCTCTACTCTGCTGGCAGGCTGCACACAGGTCCAGGTACTCCCAGCCACATCAGCCCGAGGGACTGTGGCCTCCATGGGGCAAGAGCTACCAAAGCTTCAGCACAGCCCTAACACGACCTCCCTTATCCCTGGCGCATGTGGTGTATCCACAGGGAGCAGCCCTGCTGCCCACCTGCTCCATGCCCTCTGCATGCTGGAGTTGCACCTGACATCCCAGGCTGCTCAGAGTGCCTGACTAGAGAGGCCACCAACAGCCGCTACAGGAGCACAGGTGGAGGTACAGGCCAGGCATCAGTGCTAGCACTTCTGAGCTGCACCCCAGCTCCGCAGCCCAGGGCTGTGGTCTGCTTGAGCCCCTTGGCCGCTGTGGTCGGTCCATCATAAAGAAGTAGGTATTAGAAAGTCTTTCTTTTCCAGACTTGAAATCTGCTTAAAATAATACTTATGAAACAAAAACAAACACCCTGGCAGCTAGCGGGGAACCTAAGCCTGTCCTCCTCGCTGCACCTGTCCCACCAGAAAGGCAAACGCCAGAAGAGGAAGATGTCCACAAAAGACACCAACAGAACAGCGTCAGCTTCGACCAGCATCCAATGCATGGACGAACGACGAGGAGAGTCGAGGAGAGTGAAGGGGAGGACACAAGAGGTGGGCACAGCTCACAGGAAGAAGGGACCTCAGGGGTGCCCCAGACACCAGTAAGTTCTAGAAGGCAGAAGGGCAGCATGAGGCTGCCCCAGACAAGAGCAGGTGCTCTGCAGGACTGGTGGGGGAAGGGGATGGCATGTTAAGCGCCCAGGAAGGGTGAGGGTGGCGTCTTTACCACAATGCAGCCCTCCTGGGCAGGAGCAGCCTCTACTTCATGCACCAAGCACTATCCAGGGCTTAGCTCAGGTCCTAAGCCAAACAGTCGCAGCTACCAGTGCCTCACACCTGAGAACGTATGACCCTCCCAAATCCAGTCAAGAACAGGTGTGGAATACTGCATTGAAAGTTGTGATCTGAGGCAGGTACTTGTCACTCTCTCTGCAAGTACAACTCAGGCTGTGAGACTACAGCGCAGGACTTGATCAACCTGACTGTCCTCAAAGGAGAGGCAGAAGACAAAGACATAGGAGAACATGTCAGGAACAATACCCCAGACTCTCAGCCTGGTGTCTCTGAAAAGAGGACAGCACTGCCAAGCAGGTCAAGCTGGGAGCCCCTAGCTGGGTTCTAGGAGAGGACAGAGGTGGGTCCCAGTGAGACTGGGGGAGGAGCCAGAGTCTGAGACAAGTGCCAGGACCCTGCCCCTGGGTCCCACAGACTCCACCGTGATCTGGATGGTGACGGAGAAGGCTGACTGAATGCTATTTTACTTCAGCTGTCTGAAGGGGGAAAATAAATATTAATGGAACGATCTTGGTGCAGCAGAATAATTTGGACAGGGAAAAAGTTACTTTTATAACCAGCAAAAACCTTCCAAGCAAGGGCTTCCAGTAAAAGATGATAGACTACACATCCCAGTCTCTCCTTGCTCCAGAGGGCTGTCACCTACCTACCTGACACCAAAGGGCCTTTGAGAGCAGGAGGCCCCAGGCACAGCTAGAACACAGTGCAACTCACAAACCACACACCTGTGCCCATGAAGAACAAGGGAACCAGCCCCCAAAAGCAAGGCACAGTCCAGAGGTGCTCACAGGTGTGACTCTTCCCCCAGGGGACCTGGCAGGGTCTGCAGGCACTGTGGGGGATCCTCCAGGCATCCAGTGGGCAGAAGCTCACGAGGGATCATGTGGTCCCACCATGCTGGGCCTGTGGACAGGCCTGCACTGGCTCATCCACTGTGGCAGAAATGAACCCTCAGCATAGAGCATGCCCAGGGCCAGGGCACACCAGCAACCGCACCTCAGCAGGAGAATGAGGCTAAGATGTAGACACCTGGAGTCCTCAGGCTCCCAGCCCTGCAAGTGTAAAGACTCCCTTGGCAGGAAAGCAGTTATTCTCTCCTCCGGCATAGCCAGTTCCCCTCACCCTGGTGGAGAAATGTGCACCCAGCCCTTATTCCCTTCTATGGCTAGGATGTGCTCCCACCCTGCACCTGGACCCTCCCCACAACTCCCAACAGTGCAGCTAAGTTCCAATTAAACTCATCCCATCATTCACAGAAATCACTCCTGAAAACTACTGTCAACAGAACAGAAGCAGCAGGTATGGCTGGCCTCTAAAGGACCTGGAAGGGAAAGACTACTATTTGCCAGGGGAAGTAGCACTGGTACCTGGAAAAATTCTGCTTTACTATCGTTCTTTAAAATGAAAAGAGAAGAAAGCTTTCTTCAAATATTGCAAGCTCACCTGAAACAACATCACCATCTTTCTGAACCTGCCTGAGTGTCTATCCACATGACCATTTTAATCAGCGGCTACCTAACAACTCTGGAATGCAAAGTACACTGGCAGTCACCAGAAAACAGGACTTGAGGAACCCTTTCCTGACCAGCCATTTCCTTTCCTAGCGCATTCAATGAGTAATGGAAGGGTTTTGGAAACCTCTCCTGCCTGGTGGTTCCCACATTCACCAGCCAGACAAAAATGAACACACCACAAGATTCTGGTCTGCCAACAGGGTCCCAGTGGCTGACTGGGCTAAAGGTCAGTGGTAAAGGTCCTCCACTGATGGCAGCAGAGTGCCACGGTACAGATTACTATGAGCTGCAGGGTCTTTCTTCACCTCTCAACCAATGGGAATCCTCCAGAGGCACCAACTAGAGAGTAAAAACTCACCACCTAGGTCCTCAAGTTCTCTGGCAAAGACATCTGGTGGTGCCAGCAACACTCACCTCCCTTCCTTGGTCAAGAAAACACTCATGTGCAACATGGCTGCTCACCTGCTAAGAGTGACAGAGCCCTGCTTCTGCATTCCTGTAAGGACCAGCGACACAGGGCTGCCTGCCATCAGCAGTGGCAATGCCAACAGGTGCCTTCCAGTGTACCAGGGAACACAGGCGCAGCCGGGCTCACATGATAAGGGTACAGCAAGAGTCGAGCTCCCCTAGGCTCTCCTAAACACTGGGGTCAGCTCTGAACCGTGCTCTCCAGGCCACCTCACTGAGATGGACGCCGGCTGCTCGGGGCGCACAGAAGGCACCCAACCCCCAGGACAGGAACACCAGAGCCAAGGTTCAGGCGGCTCTGGGGGAACGTCCGACCTTGCTCCCCGTAGGCCTCCCTCCGGGGCGAGCCTCCGCAGTCCGTCCAGCGCCACCAAAGCCCCAGCCACAAAGAGGCTGGTCCCGGCCTCCAGTTGACGCCACCCCATCCCCGGCCCTAGAGCGCGACTCGGCGCCGCACCCACCCAAGGTCGCGCCCCCGGCGGCCTAGGCCCCAGCGGCTGCCAGGCGGCTGGGCCCGGTCCCGGCCCCACCACCGCGGAGGCGGCTGCCACGCCCCGCCGGGTTTCCGGGCGGACGCAGGGCGCCACCACGGCCCGCCCCGCAACGCAGTCCCTGGCCCGCGGCGCGCTCAGAGCCGGCCACCCTCGGCCCCGCCGCCCAGGCCCGGCTCCCGGCCCTCGCCCGCTTCGGAACCCGGCCCGGCCCGGCCCGGCCCCGCCGCCCCCCGCGGACCCCGCCCCTGCCCGCCGCCCCAGCTCCGCGCCCCGCCGCCGCCCGCAGACCGGGCGGGCGGCGCCGCGGCGGTCGGCGCTGCGCAGAAACGCACACCTTGAGGGTCGGATACTCCTGCACCTTCAGGGTCATGGACAGCTGGGCCGCCGACTCCTGCACCGCCATCTTGGGCCGGCCGAGCGGAGGAGGCGGTCGCGAGGCACGCCGGGTAGTGACGGCCGCGGGGCGGGGCCTCCGGCGCGTGCGCACCAATCACGTCGCCCGGCCTCGGGGCAGCGAGAGAGACACAAGCCAATCACCGCCGGCCTCCCTCGGCCTCGGCCAATCGGCGACGGCCCTGACGCGCGGCTTCCCCCTTGAATTCCCCGCGGGGCCTGGGCGGCAGACGCCCGTGGCCCCTGGATGAGCAGCTTGGTCCTTACCTACCTCTGGGGTTTGGGGTTGCCGCTCGGGGCACCCGCATCTCCCCGCGGTGTCCCCTCATGGCCGTCACTCTCCGGGCGGTCTCCTCTCGATGCTGGTGGTCATCGCGGCCGTGGCCCTCGCAACGGCGGGGACCTACGGATTGGCCGCTGCTGGAGTCGGGGACTCAGCGTGGCTTCCAGGTGGAAGGGGAGAGATCGGGCACCGAAAGCCGACCCCAGACCAGGAGTCCCGCTTGGGAGGCCGAGCGGCGCCCTCCAGCACCTTTCACATTTCCTTTCTTTCTCACCCCCTTATAAATAAAAAAGAAGCTTCATCCTTAGGAAAAGACTTCCGTAACAATCGGCCTCTTGAGCTTCACCAAACTCATCTACCAGAGCTGTTTTCAACACTAAGGAAAGGCCTGAACCACGGGTACGGAGGTGGAGATCTGTGTGGGAAGATGTTCAGGAGCCCCAGCCTCAGGCCCTCGGATTAGAGCAGTTTTCCACCAACCATATCCTGGGGAGGAGGCCGAGGAGAGCGGTAGTACCAAGCAGACTCAGGTCACCCAGGGAGGTTGCACACATGAGGCCGCACAATGGATTTTTGCCCAGGGAAGTGCCTCCTCCACATAACCCAAAGAAAAGGACGACAGTTTCATTTTTGCGACGACAATTTCATTTCCTCAGCAGAGCAATCGTGCCCTGGCACCACTGCGGTCAGGCATACTCAGGGACAATAAGGTAGAGACTTGCTTGTTGGTGTTGTGTAAAGCTCCACAATCTGGTCGTTCGGTCGAGATTTTTTGGTTCTTATTTCTAAAATTGCTTTGAAATGGTTTGGTTAGAAGGTGTGGGCTCAGTGTCCCTTACTCTAAAGTCGAATCATGCCCCAACCCCACCTCGGAGCTCAGCCAGTTTGCACAGAGGAGCATCATACAGGGAGCACAGGTATGTGGATGGAAGACCAGAGTGGCCTAGAGGCTGGTGGCCCTGGTTGGAGGTCACCCCCAGACTGAGGAATCATTTGGCTCTGTGGCCACAGGACTCTGTTCTTTGAGGGAACCTGGTTCATGCAGTTTTAAGTTACTGTCCTTTTTGTGGCCCCAGGGAGTATTTCCCCAGATAAGAGCCAGGAACAGTGGTGCCTTTTGTGCCTGCAGTGTGTGGCTTCTATGTAGCAGCCCTGCCACAGGTGCTTCCCACTCACAGACCTGCTGCACCTGCTGTCGTCAGAATGCACAGTGCTTGGGATGTGCTGCATTTTGATGTAGTGTTTTTGGAAGCTCAGACAAGGCTGGGGAGAGTACCCACATTCCAACAGTGCATAGCACCCAGCATCCAAGCAGTGGACGCCAGGTTTGGACCCACAAAGCCCAGCTCCACTCCCAGCATCCAGGCACCTGGATGCTTCAGATCTCATCACTCAAAGGCATCTGTGCCTCCTGCTCCTGCTCCCATGGCCCCTGGATGGGCTGGTTGGTACTGCAGGTGGGGCAGGTTGGGTAGAAGGGTTTTCTGGTGGCCACCGCATCCTGAACTGTGCAAGTCCTACCCAACGGGCTCATGGCATTAACTCAGGTGCAGTGGGGAAGGAGTGCATGTGACTAGCAAATCCACTCCTGACCCTCTGTGGATTCCTAGGGCTTCGGGAGCTCAGTGCCAGAAACCAGGGACTAAGACCAAATTTAAAAATAAGTAAATAAATGTACGTGTGTGTGTGTGTGTGTGTGTGTGTGTGTGTGTGTGTCCCCATGCTGGAGGCTGAACCCCAGGCCTTGCAATGGCAAGGCAGAAGCTCTACCCTGAACCATACTCGCAGCACAGGATCAAGTATATAGCTCATCCTTTCCCTGGTACCCAGCACTTGGTTCTAACATCTACAATGTTAGGATCCATCCAAAGGCTAAGTGGCCCAGTGTGGGTGACTGGATGAACCCACAGTGCCAGGGGACAGGTCATGGGGTGCACAGGCCTCCAGAAGCCCTTTCTTAGGGCAGGTCAACCGCTAGAGGGGCAGGGTCAGGCAGATGATTCGAGTGTCCCTGGGGGATCTCCCCTCACTCCACCTCTGCCTGGTTCTCGCAGCCAACTCTGGTGGAGACCCTGGGAATCTGCTCACCCAGCAAGCCTTGCTTTCCTATCACAGGGCACCCAGCACATAGAGACCCCTAGCAGTGACTCATGCGTGGAAGCCATTGCATGGCTAGGAGTCTGCAAAAGAGGGAGCTTTATTGTAAGGGCCACAAGGAGGGCAGTTGCCACGAGCCCAGGTCTGCCTCCGCATCTGTTGACATAAGGACTCTCTCAGACAGGAGAGCGGTGCTGCTGCCCGGATGGCAAGAGCACCGCCTCACAGGCCACATGCTCACTTTCCTGGGTGTCCTCATGTTCTGCTCAGGGGATTCTGAGCTGCAGACATCAAAAGGTCATCAACCAGGGTGCGCAGTAAAACGTGCCTGAAATTCCAGAGACTCAGGAGGCTGAGGTGGGAGGATTACAAATTCAAGGCCAGCCTAGGCAACTTAGGAAATCCATCTCAAAAGTTTCAAAAGGGCTGTGGATGTAGCTGGATGGTGGAGCACTCCTGGTATGTGTGAGGCCTGGTGTTTGATTCCCCAGTAGCAAAAAAAGAAAAGAAAACCATTGTGCTGATGAGCTGGATTCTGTCTGCACGTTCTTGAAAAGCTGTTTTCAGACTGTCCCTGAGTGGACTCCAGAACAACACAAGCTCTTTGTCATTTAGGGCGTCTGTGTCCAGATGTCCAGAGCCAATTCCTCAGGGTCCGCCAGGATGACTCCTGTCCATACTGCAGGACAGCTGCTTCCTCTCATCTGCCAGATTGACCTGGACTGGAGTTTCCCTGTGGTTGTTTTGACCTGCATCTCTTAGGAGGTGGCTCACACCCAACTCTGTCTAAACACTTAATTCTTGAGGAAAACCTGTACCTCACATCAAATGATAAAACTGCACGTAGTCAAGGGTTCACTGGCAAGAAAATAACATCATTTGATTCTTCCCTTGAAAGTATTCAGTAGTAGCAACCTGTAATTAGTTTCTACAATTAGCTAGAAATTGAATCTACCCAAACCACATAATTGTTATTTTCACAACATCTGCTTATAAATGTCTCCAAGGAAACAGCTTGGAGGCTGCCTGGAGGTAGGAGGCCCAGAGGCCCTGCCTGGGATTGCCAGGTGCTGGGGGGCCTCAGAGGTCCTAGTGGGCTCCACCAGGGGAGAGTGTTGGGGTCTCAGCAATTGTAGAAGTTCTGTCTAGAAGGTGCTATGGAATAAAAATGCTGGGGTACAGGATGAAGTTAGCGTCCTGGGTCCAGAAAGGCCCACTCACCTGGATGGCGTCTCCAGCAGAGGTACAGCCCAGATGGGAGCTGTGAGCAAGAAGGGCTGCAGTGAGATGCACCCCATCCCGCGTGCCCCTGCAGAGGGTCAGGGACTTGCACGAGTGAGAGTGGAGGGCTGCGGCAGCCACATGGTGTGGAGACGGCCTCTGCAGCTTCATTGAGGTGACAGGTATGGGGAGGGAGATGCGGTGACCAGGAGAGAGCTGGGCCGTCTGGCCTGAGGTCCCTGGACAGTCATTGAGAAGTCTGCTTATTTGGAGTCAAGTAGGTGGATTGAAGCCCCCACCCCCTAATTCTCAGCCCTGGAGCCAGCCAGTAATCAGGGGGACACTCACACAGACCATCACCAACACCATCCATCCACGAGGTCACAATGGAAATGTCCACAGCATGGGGCCTGAGGGTCTCTAGAAGGCAGTTGCAAGGGAATGGGGTAGTCAGGACTGGGGGAGGCTGCTCCTCACATCCCTGCCCTCAGTGCTGCATGTCCATGTGTTTCCTGTATTTAAAGCCACTGCTTTAGTAGGGCGCAGGTGCACCTGTGGCTATCTCAAAAACAAATGAATGAATAATTAGTTCATTTTACGTGGGAACCCAACAGACAGCCAAGTGCCAGGGGTGCAGACACATCTCTGGGTGAAGGGTTCCAGTGAACACCCCAGCATCCAAGCCAGCCCCTGTGGTCCTGGATCCCCACCCCTGATTGTTCTCACCAAGCACAGCCCTGGCTCTGCCTCTCTCCATGGGGTGGTATGTCTCAGTCATGCCCCTGCTCTGGGAAACATGTTCCAGGGCTCCCAGTGGGTGCCAAACAGTTCACATTGGCACAGTACCAGTCAGCAAGAATAAAAATGGACTGTAATAAAAGGTACTTAAGCCAGGTACAGCCATTCACTATAATCTCCTGACTCTGGAAGCTGAGGCAGGAGTGTCCCAAGTTCAAGGCCAGCCTCAGCAACTTGGTGAGACTCTGTGTCAACATAAAAACAGAAAAGGCTGAGGATGTGGCTCAGTGGCTAAGTGCCCCTGGGTTCAATCCCTGGTGGAAAAAAGAAAAAAAGTGATCCAGAGCGAAAGCTGCGGGACAACCTGCCAGGCACTTGTGGTGCAAAGGGTAGAAAGGTGGTCCCCAAAAGACATTCTGACCTAGCCTGTAACCGTGACCTTATTTGACCTTGGAGGGTCTCTGCAGAGGTGATCAAGTTGTGGGTGTGGTGGGTATTGAGAAGAAGTGTCCCAGCCTCAGGCAGCTGCTAACCCGAGTAACAGGTGTTTGAGAAAAAGGAGGTCTGAGATGTACAGGAGCAGCCTGGAGACACTGAGGCCAGATTAGTGTGACACAGCCTCCTGCAGGCCCCATGTACCAGGCATACCTGGGCCTCGACCCCCACCACCCTGGGGGAAGGAAGGAGCAATGTTTCAGCCACCAACTCCATGAGGATCTGCCATGGCAACACAAGGAAGTATGACTCCAGTCTTCTACAGTAAGCAAGGGCAGGAGCCAGCACGGGTCTGTGGGAAGACACCTTTCTTCCTGTGCTCTCCTCCTGTCTGGGTTTCCACCAGCTTTGATCCTGGAGCTCTGCACCAGAGGGATGGTGAGCGGCCAGTGGGCTGAGGGGGCATCAGACCCAGGATGCCAGCTGCAGTTCCAGGCGGGCCATATGAATTCCAGGATTCCAGGCACAGTTCCAGTCAGGCCATGTGAGGTCCAGGATGCCAACTGCAGTTCCAGTCAGGCCATGTGAGGTCCAGGATGCCAGCTGCAGTTCCAGCCAGGCCATGCCAGGTCCAAGATGCCAGCCATGGTTCCAGCCAGGCCATGCGAAGTCCAGGATGCCAGGCACAGTTCCAGCCAGGCCATGCCAAGTCCAGGATGCCAGCCATGGTTCCAGCCAGGCCATGCCAGGTCCAGGATGCCAGTTGCAATTCCAGGCCATGAAAGGTCCAGAATGCCAGTCACAGTTCCAGCCAGGCCATGCGAAGTCCAGGATGCCAGCTGCAGTTCCAGCCAAGGCATGCCAGGTCTTCCTGCAGTATGACCTTTCTTATGGCTCAACCACAGGTCCTAGCTGAGGGGCAGATCCATGGGCACATGAGGGATCCCTGCCTTGCATCCCACCCTCATGGGTCCACTCTTCTTTTTTTTTTTTTTTTTAAGAGAGAAGGACAGTGAGAGAGAATAGAGAAGATCAATTTTTATTGAGTTTTTCCCATAGCTTTCATTGCTCTGACACTTAGTTGTGTATGTGGGTTGCTGGAGTTTGAACCCATGTACTTGCGCATGCAGGACAAGCGCCATAACCACTGAGCCACTGCTCCAGCCCCTGTCCACTCTTCTTCATCCTCCCCACTCCCAGATACTCCAGGATGAACCTGGAGGCTGAGGATGTTTCCTTTTAAGGCCATTCCCCCAACAGAGGCTTTGAGGACTTGGTGGAGGGAAGGCTGGTGCCCCTTTAGCACCCACCAGGGGTGGGCGAAAAGGTCAGCCACAACACTCCTGGCAGTGCTGCTTTGTGGTCCTGGCCACCAGGGGACCCTAGCTGTGCTATAGAGGTGTTGGGAAGCCCAAGGGGGCACCTGTGCCCACCTCGAAGGCAGAGGCTTGAAGTCCACCTCTCCCTGAACACCTTCAGCCACCGTCAATGCCCTAGCAGCTAATGGCTATGGCGCCAGTCTCTCCACAGACTCCGTGCAGGAGTGTGTGTCACAGTGTGGGGGTCTCGTCCCTACAAGGCATTGGTGCATGCACCCCTCACCTTATGGAAGAGATGTAGCAGGAACCCTGGGCCACTCCAAAGCAGGAGGCTGATTGCAGAAGAGAGGCCAAGTTGTGAGCACTTGGGGGGGCGGGGGTGGGGGGCCAGGCACCACCTCCTCCCTCTGCCCTCCTGCTGGCCCAACTGGGAGTGGGCTGTGGGCCAGATCTGAGCAGAACAGGTGGGTGGAGGTAGGAGCAGATCTGCAGGGTGGAGACAATACTATCACTCGCACAAATTCTTCTTAAAATGCTTGGATGGAAGGCTGGAGCTGTGGCTTTGGCAGTTACGGTGCTTACCTGGCATGCACGAGGACCCAGGTTCAAACCCCAGCACCATGTACACAACGAAGTGTCAGAGCAATGAAAATCACGTAAAAAACTGAATAAAATTGATTCTACATTTCTCTCTGTCTTTCACTGTCCCTTTCTCTCTCTAAAAAAAAAAAATGTTCAGCACTGTGGCTTCTATGGTGGGCAGTCAAGCCACAGTCAGGAAAGGGATTAGTTGGTTGTGCAATAATGATAGGGACAATGATGGTAAAAGGAGGCTTTAACACCACTTGCTGAGATGTCCTGGGATCCTTCCTGCTGCAGGGTGGCTGGCCATGTGGCCATGGTGGCAGGCCCAGGCTGGCTGCCTCCTGCAGCAGGTATGCAACAGGTGGGCGGAGAGTCAGGTCACAAAAACCAGTCTCTCTCCCTGTGCAGCTCAGTCGCTCTCTTAGAGACTCTCACATTGCGTGGCTATCACAAAATTATTATTTTTTTATTTTAGAGAGAACCAATTTTTAATTTTTCATCTGATTTTCATTGCTCCAACACATACTTGTACATGTGGTGCTAGGGTTTTGAACCTGGGTCCTCACGCATGCCAGGCAAGCACCGTAACCACTGAGCCACTGCTCCAGCCCCACATATTATTCTTTGATAAAAATGTGAGCTTCACACTCCCTAATCTATCAATCTGACCTGTCTCCCATCGTCACCATGTGGCCAACAACGTCATCAGCCACAGTTTGGCCACTGCCAGCCTCAGCTCACACACTGTCAAGGACTCCATGCTCATGACCCTAGAAACGTGACCTGCTTGCAGGAGAGCGTGTGGACCTGCCAGTTGTTGGCAAGCCCTGACCACGGCTGTCCAGCATGTGAATCATGGTAACTGGACTTCTTCCTTGAAGGGCTACAGCACCGAGTTCAGGAGAGGCATCCACCTCCTCCTTTCGGGAGCAATCCAGGCCATGAGCCAGCAGGAATGGTCCATCAGCTCTGGTGGTGGCCTGGGTCCCCAGAAGCTGGTACAATGCTGCTGGACAGCAGCCTCTAATCACCTGGCCAAGATAGAAGGTGAATCTGGTAGAGAAAGTTTATTTCTTCCACCTCATTTACTTATGTGTAGTAGAACCTGCTGTGCTGATATGGCACCGGTTCTTCATCTGCACACTAACTGTGGCAAGTACTCCCTGGTCTGCTGTGGAGTCACGAAGCAGCACAGCGTGGTCCCCACTGCCCTGGCGAGGTGACCATGAGTGAGCTGGGGCAGACGGCAGAGCTGGGACTAGCCACTGGTCATACTGTATGCTCTTCCTCACCCAGGACAGGGGGTCCCAGAGGCTGTGACTCCCTCAACCCCTGCCCTGCAGGAAGTGGGGCCGGGCCACTGTCCCTCCTTTCTCTGTACCCACTCAGATGGGGGCAGGGGCTCCGGACCAGAGGATGCCAGGAAAGTGGTGGGTAACAAGAAGGGCCCCAACTCCTGACCCCTCCACCCCAAAACTGTCTGAGAGGCACTTCGTGGGAGCCTAGAACATGGGCTTCGGCCTCAGACAGTGCCCTTGGGCGGACCTTGACTCAGTCTTTGCAGGGCATCAGGAACTGATGAACAAGGTTCCTGGCCAATGGCTATGGGCTGTCAGCTTTCTGCTGCTGGGATAAATACCTGGAAAAGCAGCTTGGAGGAGGGAAGATTTATTTTGGTTCATGGTTTCAGCTAGCTCCAAGGCAGAAAAACGTCATGATGGAAGGGCATGGCAGAGGATGGTGGTTCAGCTCCCTGCAGACCCAAAGCAGAGACCAAGGGAGAAAGGACAGAAGGGGCTGAGGACAAGGGACCTTCCAGCGCACCACCCCCAGTGGTGCGGCCTTCCTCCAAGCTTGTCCCACTTCGTAGAGTCTGCACCACCTCCAACAGTGCCGTCCTGTTACGGATCCATCAGTGGGTCAATCCACTGTGGAGGTCAGAGTCCCTGTGACCCAGGTCCTCACCAAGAGCCTACCTGTGGACACTATGGCCTTCAATACAAGAGCAAGCTGTGATGTGGGGCCGCATGGGTGCCTTTAAAAGCAAGCCCATGTCCTCTGCAGCTGCTGGACACAAAGACTCCAGAATGCCACCCAGGATAGCTTCAAAATATTAAGACCCCCAAATGGACCTCAGCAAAGATGGGGAAGACCTCAGAGAAGAGAGCAGCAGACATTTAGGAGAGAGCCAGGCATGGTGGTGCTTGCCTGGAATCCCAGAGTCTCTGGAGGCTGAGGCAGGAGGACTGCGATTCCAAAGTCACCCTTGGCAACTTAGCGAGGCCCTAAGCAACTTAGTGAGGCTGGGGATGTGGCTCAGTGGTTAAGCGCCTCTGAGTTCAATCACTGGTTCAAAAAAAAAAAAAAATTTAGGAGAGAGAGGAGATGGCCCTAAGTGACGGGGAGCAGGCTTGGGCTATGTGTCCTGTATTTGGACTTGATTGTCCCCGCATGTCCCTTCCATCCATTCTGGTGGCTGTCGAGCTGCCACTCTTTAGGAGTTGCTCTAGAGATTGCTGAACATGCCTTTGCCTTGAGCAGCTGCGTCCAGGTGGTGGCTCGCTGCTGTGCCACAAAACAGCAGATCAGATAGACCTCCTCTGGAACACCTGCCCGGCTCAGCTCCATACCGGCCCGCTGAACTCCAGCGGTGCTATTTGCTTCCATTAAACCCATCTGAGAAATGCTGTCATCTTTGATTTAAGCAGCCGAAAGCCTTAGAAAAGCTCTTGCCCTCCATGCACAAAAGACCGCACCCATTTTACTCGCGTTGAGCCTTGGGCTCTCCTAGCCTCCCAGCCACTTGCTCCCCGCACTTTGCTGCCCCTTTCTGTACTGCTCCAGGTGCAGGCCTGTGAGGAGGGAGCATCCTTAGCAGAGTGGCTCTTCACTCTGCTCTTCACTCAGAGTGCATCTTCACTCTGCTGTCTGCGAGACCCAGCTGACACAGTCATGCTCTGCGGTCCAGGGCCGTCTGCCTGACCTCTGGCTTCCACGCTTTCTCAAGAGATTCTGTCTTGTTCCTCCCTTCTCTGCAGCTGGGCCCAGGCCTTGTCTTCAGCCTTGCTTCTTGCAGCAGGGCTGAGGGGCCCAGGCACCCTTGTCTTGCGCTGACCCGCTCCGGGGGAGGGGGTCATACTTCTTTGGTTTGTGGGTTGATGTCCTTGGTCAGTTTTTGGCCATTGTCCCTTCAGACGTCGTAGCCGTCTCTCGTTCCTCTCCTGAGGCTCTGCTGTGAGACGACACACTCAGACCTCAGACATGGTTCAACTCTGCCTTCCTGGGCCTCAGCGGATGGTTTCTGTCTTCCCTCTGTTTGAAGCTCGTCTGACTAACTGCTCATTCCCGATGCCATTTTTACCTCTAGAATTGCTATTTGTCACTTTTTTCAGAGTTCTGTAAAACTCCTTCCTTGCTGAGCATCTTCCCCTTCCTTCCCCACCTCTAGCAGACCAGTCCTGCGTCAAGTCTCTTCCTGACCCATGCTCATGCCAGTACCCCCAGGTCCACCTCCATCCGGATTTCCCCTGCCCCTAGGGGCCATTTTCTTGGTTCCTTGTGGACCTTGTGATTTTTTGTCTTATGCTGCTTGTGGTGAATAAAGACTTGTGGATACAACTGACAGTCATCCATTATCAGGAAGGACGGCCCCATCTTTGGTCTGAACACTGTGTGGGTGGGTCAGTTGATCTGCAGCTGAGCTGGGTCTGAGCTGTTGATGTTTACTTAGATTCAGTCCATCCAGGCCATGAGCTGGAACTATTCTGGAAAGGAATCAGAGTTTCCTCTCCAGCAGGAACTTGGGTCTGAACGATAGTGAGACGCATAGGTCTCTCAGGGCATCACAGCCAGACTCCTGAGCTACAGGGTCTCTCTGCCTGCACCATATGCATCACTGGCTGCTCTCCACCCTTGGTTTTCTGTGACTCAGGACCTCTGTCTGTCCGCTGTCCTGTCCAGCTTTCAGGAGGCCACACGTGGCAGGGATGGACTCGGCACTCCCTGCAGACCTGTGGAGAGACGAAGGAGGGTGCGATTGCCTCCTGCCGGGAGCTCAGGGCTAACACCACAGGGTCTTGTGCTTGGCCAGCTTTCCCACTGCGAATTCATCCCCAGACCTCTGAAGAAATGAAAGCAGTCAGGGGTCTTTCCCTCCGTGAAGCTCTGGAAGGCACGCATCCAGGCTGCTAAACATTCTTAGAAAAACAAACTGTGATGTCCTGGCATGTCCAACCTGGTTCTCACGCCAGGGTGGGATGTTCCCCTGGGAAGGCTGAAGTCTGTGGAAGAAGAGACAGAAGGCAAGGTGATGGAAGGCCACTGCACTTGGGTACTCTGCTTAACAATTCAAATCAGGTTTTTCTTTAATAACCCCCCACCCACCTCCTGATGTACTGGCCCAGGCCTCTTCTAGTCCGGCCCTGGCAAGCACCTAGGACAGCCCAGAGGAGGACCCCCATCCAGAGCAGCCCCCACCCAGCCAAAGAGCTGGCCCAGACCTCTTCTGGTCTTGGGTCCAGTTGAATCCACCATACAACCCAGCTATCCCTCTGCTGGGTATTTTCCCAAAGAAGTTGTTAAAATCAACTCATTACAGGGTTGCAGCAAAATCTGTGTTCACAGCAGCTCAATTTACAATAGCTAAATCGTGGAGCCAACCCAGATGCCCCTCACCGGAGGAATGGATCCAAAAACTCCTGCCCCAGATCATTTGGTTTTAACAAACTTTTACAACGAAAAGAGAGTCGTTGATCTTCATGGTGGAGTGTCCCTTTGCTTGTAAGGAAAATCGTTCATTCTGGATTTTCCCACATTTGAAGATGATGCTCTTTTAACTGTGGCTATATCTTCACTATGAATTCCTGACAGAGTTTTTGTTGTTGTTATTTGTTTTATTCATGTAAGTTCATAGGCAGAATCTTAATTCAAAAAATCTTCTGAGGTCACTAGTAACAATTTAAATTTCCTATATAGAAGCTGGGCACGGTGGCACACACCTGTAATCCCAGCAGCATGGGAGACTGAGGCAGGAGGATCACAAGCTCAGAGCCAGCCTCAACAACTTAGTGAGACCCTGTCTCAAAATTAAAAATAAAAAATCAGGGGGGCTGGAGTGGTGGCTCAGCAGTTATGGGGAATGCCTGCCACACAGGAGGACACTGGTTCAAACCTGGTACCTTGCACACAACAAAGTGTGGGAGCAACAAAAGCCACATGAAAAACTAAATAAAATTGATTCTCTCTTTCTCTCTCATTGTCTCTCTCTCGTTAACAATAAATACATAAATAAAATAAATAAATGGACTGAGGACATTGCATAGTGGTTCTAGGTTCAATTCCTGGTACTAAAAAATAACAGTGATAATAACAAAGTTTCTTTATAGAAACTTGAAGGAAGCAGAGACGGAAAGAGCCGAGGCCACAAAGCAGCCTCCCAAGATCCTCTTTTGTGCTGCTTAGCTATGCCAACCTCAGGGGTCCTCGTTTCTAGATGTGAAGCCCACACCAGGCCAGTTCCTTTCCCTGTGGGAGAGTTATGACCGCAGCTGGTCTCCACTCTGCAGCCCTCAGCTTGTGCCCTGCCCCTCCCATAGCAAGGCCTCTGCAGGCCGAGCAGACTAGCTACCCCTGTGGGCCCTCAGAGAGGCACGGGCAGCTGATTCTGTTCCTAGGGCCCATGTGGTTTCCTCTCCACGAATGTCCTCCTGACGGCCATGCAGAGAGCGAAGCCAGCCACAGGCAGTTGCTTTGAAGAGTGGACAGAACCTGGGCAGGAGCGTCCAACTAAGCACCAAATCTCCTGGAGGAGCAAGAAGGAGTGAGGGCGTGGAGGTGAAGAGCGGGGAGGGGTGCTCTCGGTCCCACCTCGTTTGCGCCCCCCCTTGCCAAGAGTTGCAGGAAGCTCTCCACCTCACCAGGCCTTTGTGGCCATCAGTCAGGGCGGGACACTTGAACACACCCAGGGCTCCATGAGCTCCATGACACTGCTGAACATCTAATCTGGTGACATAGGCCTCCCATGCCTGGTCTCAGACTGAGGTCCACCCCACCACCTCCACAGGATGAAAACAGCCTCCCCACCCAACTGACATGGAGAAATTTGCACTGAGTCCCATGGGACTCACTGTGGCTTATTGGACTAGTTCCCAGTTCTTTGTGGTCCTTCCTGAGAGCACAGGAAGACAGGGTTGCATCTTAGATAATCAAAATTATCCCAAACTCATCTCGATTGAGTTCTGGCAGCAAACTTGTTGGAAACGCTGTGTTAGAGGAGGCCACCTCCAGGGTGGACACACGGACGAGTTGTGGAAGAGGCTGTAGCAGGCAGGAGGTCCAGCTGGCAGGGACTTCTCTCTCTTACAGGAGGCCAGGGTTTGCAGAACAGGCAGGTGGCCCCCACTTTCCCTCCTTCTGGGCGTCATTCTCGGCCAGCCGCAGCGCCTGCTTGGTGGGCTCGGTGTGAGTGGGCAGGCATGCTCTGGGGTTCCTGCTTGGCCCCGTCTCCAGGCCTCCACTGCCCAGTTTCTGTGCTTGCAGTGCAGCCCACGTGCAGATGTGGCCTCTCGGGCTGCCACACCCTCCCCTGGCACTGACTTTGGTTCTTCCTGAGCTTCCCATCCCCAAGTGCCCTGGGCTCTGTGCTTGTGGGCAGCCAGGAGCCAGTGGGACAGGACCCTGCTCAGGGCACATCGAGCCTCTAGTCCTGCAGGGGCTGTTTAAGCCATTGCTTCTCTGACACCTTGTTGTCCTTTCACACTTCCTATTGTGGCTGCCAGCTGTGTGTATGTTGGACTATTTGACCCTGCAGTCAGAGCCAAGTCAGAGCCACAGGGCAACCCACCGCAGACTCTGCTGGGGTTCCTGCTGCGGCAGACGCAAGGACAGAGCTTCAACGAGAGCACTGGGCATCGCAGAAGTCAAAGGCCCCAGCCACCTCCAGAAACGGGCGGGATGGGCAAGGGTGAAGGAGGAGCTGGTACTCCATGCCACTGACTGGGCAGGAATCAGAGGTGTGCAGGGCAGTCACATTAGGCAGGGAAGGTGGGAGGAGAGCAGCGCGCAGCCCCTGGACTCCAGCACAGATGGTGTCTCCCACAGCACAGCCCAGAGCCAAGAGCATAGTGCCAGGCCAGCAAGGGTGCCACAGAGGCCGTGCAGGCACTCCTCAGGAGCCCGGGCTCAACCTGGACAGATTCCTAGCTCAGACACCAATAGCACAAGTGCCAAAATGAAAAACAGAACTATCTGACTTCTACAAAATTAAAAAAATTCTGCACATCAAAGGTCATTATCAAGAAAGTAAAAAGACAACCTACAGAATGGAAGAGAATATTTACCAATTGTATATCTGAAATGGAAGTGGCCCCAGAACATAGAAAACTCCAACTCAGTGATAAGATGACAAGCCCACTAAGAAATGGACAAGCTGGGTGGATGTGGAGGCCACGCCTGTGAACTCAATGGCTCTGGAGGCTGAGGTAGGAGGAACACAAGTTCAAGGCCAGCCTCAGCAACTCAGCAAGGCCTGGCTCAAAATAAAAAGGGGTGGGGACATGGCTCAGTGGTAGAGACTGCTAGGTTCAATCCCCAGTGCCCAAAGAAAAAGAAAAGGAAGGAAATGGACTAAGGACTTCAGCAGACTTTCTCTGGGGAAGACATATGGATGGACAAACCACGGAGATGTGTCCGTCACTCTCACAGGGCAAATCAGAGCAGCAAGGCGCCCTTGCCATCCACTAGGGCACCATCCCAGACACAGGAAGCAAGGAGTGTGATGGACAAGGGTGAAGCTGGCACCCCTGCTGTGCTGGGGGAGGAGACAATGGCACACTCGTGTAGAAAATTGTCTGGAAGCTCCATAACCAGACACAGTTACTGTGACCAGGAGGCCCACAGCCAGTGATATGTCACAGAAACAGTTGCACAGACAGGCTTTATGTGAGCCACACAGAACCATCTACAATAGCTAGCAGGCGGAAGCCAAGTCCATCCACCAAAGAGTGAATGAGCCAGCATGGTCTGTCAATGTGATGGAATATTACTCAGTCATGAAAAGAAAAAAAGGCACATCGGGAATGTGGTGCTGGCTGAGGGAATAAGCCAGACACAAAGGTCGCGCCCTATGCCGCTCCATTTTAATGAAATTTCCAGAGGAGGCGAATCCACGGAGACAGAGTGGATGGATGGAAGATTACCACGACTGCAAAGTGCCACAGCCTTTCAATGACAGGCCTGCTTCTGTCTGGCAATCAGAGCATCTTCGCTCTTCTCTTTCCTTTCCTAGAAACAGGTCTTATCATCCACGACCTTATTTCCATTTTGCTCAGGAGTCTGAGAGAAAGGCTCCGGGTGGCTTGGGGTCATTTGTACCTGGGCACTCCAGGCTTTGGTGGGGTACACAGAGGGCACTTGTGCCCTCAGCCCCATCCACAGCTCAGCTTGTGTGGCAGTGACCCAGGTGAGGGGCAGTGCACACACTTGCAGCACCTACTGGATGGCAGCTGTCTCAGCAGCTGCCTGCTCTCCCTTGCCCCTCCTCAGGGTCTCTACAAAAGCAGAGTCAGGCATGGCCTCTCAAGGGTGCTCAGGGAAGTGGTGCCACATTGAGCAGACTGTAGGGCAAGCCCCGACCCACATGGGATGGCCATGACCAGGTGGCACAGGGCCCGCAGGCTGACACAGGACACCTCTTGAGGGGTCGATCAGTCCTGGTAGTAAGACACAGCTCCCGGAAAGCATGTGGCTGCTGAAGGCTCTGGAAGGACATGGTCAGCAACAGGAGTGGCCAATGTCCAGGAGGCCCAGGCCCTGATGTCAGCAGGGTTTCAGCAGCAACAATGGCTGAGCAGTCGGCAGCAGCTCCTCCCAAGGTCCAGGATGCCACCACTTTCATTCTGCAGATGCATTGCTCCATCTGGAAACTGAGGCTGGTGCCCCCAGGTGGCTCCTATGACACCAGCAGGAGGACATCTCTGCCTTCCCACGCAGGCCATTCAGGGCTGGCTGCTGAGCTGCTCTTTAAGTCAGGGTGGGAGTCAGAAACAATGCAACAAGAGCTCATCTTCCTTCCAACTGGCTGCCTGGCCGTCCTTGAGGAAACGTGCACCCGCGTCCTCTGTCCTTTCTCGGGGGTGTGGCCGATGGCCACCCTGTATAGGGCGCGTTGCCAGCCTCTTCTCCCTTTCCCCAGTGTCTTTCATGCAGGAAAGTTCTTAATTGATGATCAACGTGTCTGTGTTGGTTGCTGATGTTGTCTTGGGGTCGAATCTGGACACTTTTCGTCGAATCCAACGCCATGAAGATTTTCCTCCATGCTTTCTTCTGCATCTTGTCATTTCGGCTTTTATCTTAGGTCTCTGATTCATTTGGAGTTCACCTGTTGCATGTGCTGTGAACTGAGGTTCATCCTCTTGGTTTTGCCCAAGGTGGTGGAGCAAGTGTTATGCCCGATCCATGAGACCCCCAAACAAACCACCACAGAGCCCAGCGTTCGCTGCAATCACATAGGGGTTTATTGAGTACAAGCTCGAGCTTGGTCCACTGTCCAGCACTCCGACGCAGCGAGTGGAAGAGAGCGGCCCCAAGACTCAGAGAGTCAGGGTTTATAAAGGAAAATTCTGCAAGCTGGGAGTTACAAGCCTTGGCGTCCCAGGATTGGGTGAAGGCAGGTGGGAGACTGTGGCCTTTGCTGCTGTTGGCTATGGGCCTAAGGGTTTTTTGTGTTTTTACCACAAGGACATCTGGACCCTATAGGTAGTTGTTTGTCAAGGTTTTCTTTTGGCTCTGGCAATGGGTTTACATTCTTAAGTTGTTTTTATAGCCTTGTAGTGTCTTCCAATAGAGGCAGTTTAGGTCATACTACTCTCTGTGTGAGTGCTCTGGACAAGATGCAGTTTGTCCAGTTCTCACATTAACCCCATCCTCACACAAGTACGCTTTTCCCAGCCCCGCTGGTGGACGGCTGTCCTCTGTCTGTTGAGTGGCTTGGCTACTTGTCCAATATCAGTTGATCATGGATAGGAGGGGTTTTCTCACCTCCTCCTCCTCCTCCTGCTCTTTTTGATGCTGGGGATTGAACCCTGGGGTGCTCTACCACTGAGCTGCATCCACAGCCCTTCTTATTCTTTATTTTGAGACAGGGCCTTGAGCTTTCAATGCTCCTGCCTTGGACTCCTGAGTGGCTGGGGATCACAGTTGTGCAGCCTGCACCCAGGCCATGAAGGTTTTCTTTTCTCCTGGCCTACCTGCCTGCTTTGATGTTTGTGCCACTCTGTTTCAATCCTTCTGCTAACTTTGTAGTTAGCAGAGTCTTGGAGTGGGAAAGTGTGAATGGTCCCACTTTCTTTGGCAGCATGAGGAAGCTGAAGGAAGTAGAGGTACTCAGCCGGGGCGGAGCAAAGGATTCAGCAGAGGGAAACAGCAAGCATACAAGCCAGTGTCACTCTATTGCTTTGCCTGTAACACCACGATTTTGTTGTCTACAGGATCTAAAAGAAAACACACAAAAGCAATTATTAGTCTTGGTAATTGAGGGCACACGTAGAAAGACACAATTGTGAGAAGCCTCAGAAAGTAGCCAGTTCTCCTGCAGCTGAGCTGCTGTAGATTCAAGTTGAAGAGCTATGAGTGGGGGATTTGTGTGTACCCAATCCCCATGGCAACCACAGACAGAATGAGCCTAGATAGGAAGTGAGAAGGATGTGAACACCTGGCTGCAGAAGGTCCACACAAGGACAGCGCAGCCACCAGGCAGGATGTGGACAGCAAGGCAGGGGCACAGCAGCAGCAGGAGGGACCTGCGGCTCCACCACGTGCTGTCCACAGAGAAGCACTTACACTAGAGGATGCCTGGGCCATGGGAGCTGCAGGGCTCGGGAAGCCTGAGGGCACAGCTAAGGTCGCTGTTCATGGAATAATCAGAAGCACACACATATGAACAGGTCTTCGTGGCTGTGCAGCGAGGAGACAGCAAAAGCACCCAGGGCGGCCTCCTTCGGCCTTTCCTGCAGGCCTTGGTGCTGTGCCTGCCCACACGCACCTCTGGGGGTCACAGCACCCCTTTCCAGGCTTGGGGAAGAGGGACCACAAGGACTCTTTACTAGGTAGCTTTACCAGGAAAACAGTTGGAGCACCCTTCTCACACACTTGGGAAAAACTCAAGGGGCCATTGTGGCCGTCTGAGCACTTGGTGGTAGTTGTCTAAACCTTTGTTTCATATCAACAAAGTGTGGCTATGTACGTGGGAAACATGAGTGCCAGGGCACGCAAAGGCTCTGGCTTCACAGCACTCAGAGTCCCCAGGTGGGCAGGCAAGGCCTCAGCTCCAGGGACCGTGGCCACTCTTGGCCCATGGACAACTCTGCCAGGCTTGGGTCTTCCAGGGCCAGATCCGGGGTCCATGCAGCTGGACACCTTTACCCCCGGGGGGAACCCTTGTGCAAGGGGACAGGCTGCCACTCAGCAAAGCAGGGTCTCTCGGGCCCAGATCCTGCCTGTCTCCCAGTCTCCTGCCACACCTGCCCCTGTCCTGATGGCTCCCAGCACTCGGCCAGTGGTAGCTCTGAAGCTCTGGGACGGTGGCTAGGTCTCTTAGGGAACTGTGAAAGAGCAAAACTGCACCCAACTGAGTTTCAAAGATCGAATCAGCTTTCACCGGGGATTCAGAGCCAGGCAAATCAGAAGGAAGTCCACCGCCTCCTTGCCTCCACCTCCCTGGGGCAGATTACCACTGGATTGCAGTCCTATGCAGGCCTCCCCACTGTGCCTGCCAGCCCCTTTTGATTGCTGTGAATCTCTGTTCTTGTGTGGGAAAGGCCTTTCTGAGGATCTTCTGGGTATTTTAGTTTCCTTTGATTCCCTGGCTCCATGCTGGGAGGTCAGCTAGGGCCGCCTACAGCAGCTCAGTCCAGATGAGGCCTACTGCGAGGGACTGGGAAGGACAGAGGGCTTCAGTCACTGGCCACCACCACAGCCTCCTCTCCACCACCACAGCTTCCTCTCCACAGCCACGCGGGGAGGCCAGGCCCCTCAGAAGCTCCTCAGGGCCTCTGGCTTTGGCCCCTGGAGAGGCAGCACATCTGGGCAAAGGCACCTGGCAACAAATCCTGTAAGGAAAGAAGTGAAAGAAGGAAGTAAAGGAAAAAGAGAGCGACTCACACCCTGCAGAGGGGAGGTGCCTCACAGCCTGGGGTAGACCCGGGAGAGGGATTAGGCCAGCGTTAATAACTGCAGGAGTAGGGACAGGAGTGGCAGGAATAGGAGTTTCCACCCACCATTTCCAGGTACTATCTACAGAAATGGCAAATGGCCTTGGAGCAATCTCAACCCAGCTATCTGCTCTTCAGGACCAAACGTATTCATGGGTAGCAGTGGTCCTCCAAAACAGGTGAGGACTAGATTTACTAGCCAGGGAAGGAGGCATCTGTGCCTTCTGTTAGGTAGAACCTGACTTAGGCAATGCCATTTTGAACCATTTCCTCTATCGCAGAATGAGTCACCTCAGTCCTGTCCCTAAACCTCCTACCATCATAAGAAAGGACTCTTCTCTGACAACTCCCCAACCATGAAGGGGCATTGGGCATAGGATAGGGAGTGTCTAAAATGTGGGAAAAGGGAGAGGACGTGGCTTCTAAAAGGTCAAGGCACGAGTGAGAGAGAAGGGTGTCTGAACTGTTATCTGAGGGGAGAGGTAGGAGGGTGGCTGGGCTGAGGGGTTTGCAGTGTTGGAAAGATACCAGTGGATTGTCTACAAAGAGAGCGTGTATTTGCTGGAGTCTGGATGTGGGAGGGACAGGAGAGTAATGACTATTTAATTCCTTCAGGTTGGGAGAGGAGAGGATAGTAATATGTGGGTATTAATTTGTGTGCCTGTGAGGCCGAAAGGGCTGCAGCTCTATGCACCTTCAGGTAAGGGGCCAGCCTTGAACTACTGTCTCCTCAGCGTAACAGATAAGCCACCGCCCTGGGGTAATTTCCAAAGATTTAACATAGGAGTCCCAGGGCAATGTTTTGGTTTGCTGTGGCTAGAGAAGGCTGCTGTGGTTGCGGAAGGCCCAAAGCAGGGGCCTGCAAAAGGGCCTGCTTTAACTTTTGAAAGGGGGTATTCATGGGAAGAGAAGGGTGGAGGAGGTTCAAAAAGGTCACCGTGGGAAGCAGACAAGGAGGCTAACGTTAGGAACCTAGAGGTGGAAAAACCTGCCAGTCCCAGAAAGGAGAGGAGGTCATGTTTTTTACTCTGAACGGGGAGGTTCGGAGTGAGTTGTGTAGCACAGTGGGAATAGCTCGGAACTGAGCAGTGAGAGCGAGTCCCAAATAGGCGACCTGGGTTGAGCAACCTGAGCTTTCAGAGGGGAGACACTGTAGCCTAATTTATTTAGAAAGTTTGAAAGTGTCTGATAGACAGGTTGGGGGAGGGGCTACAGAGAAGCAGGTCATCCACACACTGTAGAAGGTGCTAGGGGAGAGATTAGGGTTAGTTAGGTCCTGAGATAAGGCTTGGCTGAACACGTGGGGGCTGTGTCTAAAGCTCTGAGGAAGGACTGTCCACGTCAGTTGAGGGGAGAAATGGGTATCGGGGTCTGTCCACGTGAAGGCAAACGGATCTTGAGAAGAGGGATCTAACAGGATGGTGAAGAAGGCGTCCTTGAGGTCGGGAACTGAGAAGAGAGTTGTAGTAGAGGTAATGAGAGAGCGGGTGTAGGGGTTGCGGACTATGGGATGAATGGGAACAACAGCCTGATTGATAAGGCAGAGGTCCTGGATCAGCTGGAAAGTACTATCAGGTTGTTTGACAGCTAAGATTGGGGTGTTATGAAGGGAGTCAGTAGGTCAAAGGATGTTAGCTTTAAGAAGGTGAGAAATGATGGGTTTTAGGTCATGCAGACCTTGGGGACTGAGGGGGAATTGGGATTGTGGAAGGGAGGAGGCAGGGTTTTGTAGGGAAGTTTTGACAGGAGTATGGTGAGTGGCCACGGTGGGCCTGGAGGTGTCCCACACAGTGGCTGGCACTTCAGGTAGGAGCACTGGTAGGGATGCTAGAGGGGAAGGAAGAGCACCTGATTGGCGTAAGAGGATCAACGGGGCAGAGGAATTTGGGGTGTTATGCTGCTTTCCTTGGAAATTAAAAT
Source organism: Aplodontia rufa (assembly GCA_004027875.1). NCBI lineage: Eukaryota > Metazoa > Chordata > Mammalia > Rodentia > Aplodontiidae > Aplodontia > Aplodontia rufa. The sequence goes on from PVKS010004952.1 coordinate 46,427, forward strand.
GAGTGGAAGCCTTAAGTTTGGTTAGGATGTCCCTGCTGAGGATAGGAGATGGGCACTGGGGTGTGACCAGGGAGGACCGAGAGAGTGGAGTGTCAAATGGGTTACAGAGTAAAGGACCTGTTTGTTTAGGCGTGCCGGGTTTTCCAAGGCCAACAATAGAGGTAGAGGAATCTCAGAGAGGACCAGAAGATTCTGGTAGCACTGAAGGACTTGCCCCAATGTCTAATAGGAGTGAGATAGGCTTACTAGACAGTGACAGCGGTACCCTGGGCTCAGATTGAGTGATGGTGAAGGCTGTGAATCCAGGGAGGAGTCAATTTTCTGTCCATGAACTGTCTGTTGCCAGTTGGAGGATGTTTGCCCTCCGGGGCTTGTGTCTGTGGCAATCCAGTAGGAGGGAGACTCATTGAGCACATTCTGATTTCCAGTGTCCCTTTGGTGGCAGAGAGGATGTGCCCTAGTTGAGGCTTAGGGTTAGGGCAGGCACTTGCCCAGTGCCCTACTGGTCACACTTGAAGCTGGCACCTGGAGGCGTGGATTCTGATGCAGAGGACCTGTGTCTGTGAGGTCTGAGGGACCCTTGTCTGAGTGCAGCTGCCAGCATTTGGTATTTAGCCTGATCATTTGAGTTTTTGTGTTTTTAATTCCTCTTCCCCACTGTTGTAGACCTTGAAGGCCAGTTTTACAAGTTCATGCTGAGGGGTCTGAGCTCCATCCTCCAGTTGTTGGAGCTTTTTTCTGATCTCTGGGGCAGGTTGGAAGATGAAATGTAAATGAAGTTAAAGTCTGCCCTCTTCTGAGTCAGGGTTAGGGTCAGTGTGTTTAATCATGTGCCCCAAGAGCCGGGAGAGGCAGGAGAGAAAGAGGGCAGGTTTTCGTTACTGCCTTCGGTGATTTCTTTCATCTTTTCATAGTTGACTGTCTTTAAGGCAGCCTTTTCCATTCCTGTCAAGCCGCAGGTAATGTAGTTGTAAGGAAAGAGATGAATGAAGGAAATGAAGGAAAGAATGAGGAGAGCTGCAGCTCAACAGAAACACAGGTTTATTGGGGAGAAACCTGTGGAGGGGGGCCCAGTGGAGGCTGGGACCCATCTTCTGCTTACAGCCTAGGGTAGATATAAGGGAATGAGAGGAGGTGGGGGCCAAGATTCAAGTTTTCTGGTTAAAACAGGAGTTTCAGTAGAATGTGATTTTTCTTTTTTTTTTTTTTTTCAGGGCTGAGGATCGAACTTGGGGACTTGCGTGTTCTGGGCAAGCGCTCTGCCACTGAGCTAAATCCCCAACCCCAGAATGTGATTTTTCTGATGAGGTGGGTCCAAGTCTGATAAGGGTTCGAGTCAGCAGATTTTGAAACAGTGTGTAGGGGGTTTGCTGTCTGGAGCACATGAGTGATTTCTGGTGATTTTTCACATCCATCATTCTAAACTCTAAAGGGATATAATGAGTTGGGTCGATGATATCAAGGTCTTATACAGCTAGTGGGTAAACAGACATAAGAAGAGGATTCCCTGGTTATAACTGAAGAAGCCAGAGAGGTGATAGGAGGTAACTTGCTTTAGCTGGAGGCAGGGTCTTGCAGGGAAATTTTAACTGGAGTGTGGTGGGTGGTCACAATGGGCTTGGAGATGTCCCACTCTGTGGCTGACACCTCAGGGAGGAGAGCTGTTGGAGGGGAAGGAAATGGCATGAGAGGATAAAGGAGTGTGGGGGCTAAGGTGGGAGTTAAGATGAGTGGAGGCATTGAATTTGGTTAGGATGCTCCTGCCAAGAATAGGAGTTGGTCATCTATGCGTGAGTGGGTTTAGGCAGCCAAAAACAAAAAGGGTTTGGCCTAGAGTTTTAGTCTGGGGTGATGGGAATCCCATTCTCTGAGGTCTCCAATTCCATCTGCCTACAGATAATCTATCTCCTGCCTCAGTTCTCCTCTGAAGAGGTCCTTGACTGCCGTTGGGGGAAAAGGGTAATGACCGATCTGGCTTCTTTGTGCTGATGGTGGGCCTTGGCTGTGGCAGTCAGGGAAACTCTCCAGAGGGTCTATCTAGGGGGTTTGAGTTTAACAACTGGAGTTTTGGTAGAGTGTGATTTTTCTGATAAGGGCCCAGAGTCAATAGGTTCTGATAAGGGTCCAAGTCAGTAGATTTCAAAGCAGTGAGTAGGGGATTTACTCTCTGGCTCACATGAGTGATCTCTGGTAGTTTTCCATATCCATCATTTCAGACTCTAAAGGAATATAATGAATTGGGTTGATGATATCAAGTCCCAGAATCCACTGGGCCCTGCTCCGCAGGTTTCTTTCTCCCCAATAAACGTGTGTTACTGTTAAGCTGCTGCTCTCCTCTTTCTTTCTTTCTTTCTTTCTTTCTTTCTTTCTTTCTTTCTTTCTTTCTCTTTCTTTCTTTCTTTCCTTCATTTGTCTCTTTCCTTATAATAGTGACCTAGCTTGGCACTATCAGGAAAATTGGTTTGATAATTCCAGTTAGGGTCATTGTGGGGAACTGCTGTGGTGCCAACAGGGTTATTGGCAGGGGTTTGGTAGTAGAGGGTGTCTGCAGGGTCCTCAGCTGCCAGTAAGGTGGGATCCTTATCCTCAGGGGAGAGGCAGGAGGAAAGAATGACATGAAAGTCATGCTAGGCAAGGTTATAGGACTGGGTAATGTCTTTCAAAAGGTGATGGGGTCTGAGGCAAAAGAACCTAAACGTTTTTCTAGCTGGTAGAGGTTGCTTAGGGAAAATGGGACATGGACAGGTATAATGCCTTTTACTCCTGCTGCCTCATAGACAGGAAGACCTTAGAGGGAACAGATGGTTCTGTGGGGGAAGCCCCCAGGAGTGGGTATGGGGTGGGGTGGGAGTGGATGAGGGTGAGTGTGGATTGGCTTAAGGAGGAGGTTGGTTGTGTGGCTAAGGAGATTGGTTAGCGAGGTCAAAATCAGAGGCTGAGAGAACAGAGGGAGGGGAGGTATGGAGATTTGGCAGGGGGGTTTCATTGAGAAGAATGTGAAAAGCTGAGCAGTTTTGGCAGGCAGAAGGCCTGGAATGGAGGAACAAGAAGGCCTGAATATAAGGGACCTTGGACCATTCACCATTGTAGTGGAGAAAGTTTTCATGATCTCTGAAAATTTGGGAGTCAAATGTACCATTTTCAGGCCAGTGACTGCTATTGTCCAGTGTATATTGGGGCCAAGTGATATTACCAACATCAATCTTTCCACTGTGTCTTGGAGACCCAGGGTCTAGTTGGGAAGGCACCATACGGGGTATTTAGTGGAAACTGTGATGAGACTTGGCCTATGTTGGATGAAATGGATTGAGGAGGCCCCCAGGGACTCTGGTGGAGAGAAAGACCAAAACCAGGGTGTTCCCATGAGAGTTTGGTTCAAATAGAAAGAAAAAGGCAAGAAGAGACTGGGTCGAGGTCAAGGGAAGGCCTGGAGAGGCCACCCTTGGTGGGAACCTTGGAATACCGGTCAGGGTTTCGGCACCAAAATATTAGAAATGAAGGAAATAAAGGAAAAAGAGAGCAACTCACAGTAACACAGATTTATTGGGGAGAAACCTGCAGAGGGGAGGCCTAAGGGAGGCTGGGACCCCCGTTCCACTTACAGCCTGGGGTAGATTAGATATAGGGAGAGTGGGGCAGGAGGGTATTAGTCCATTGCTAGGGTCCTTCCTCATGCTGACTGGACCATAGGAGTGTTTAGGGTTCCTTTGCATGAGTATAGAGTATGGGGGGTGTTTGGGTACAGGACTAAGGTGATGCATTCTACGATGGAGGAAATGTTTCAAAATGGTGTTACCTAAGTCAGGTTCTACCTAACACCTTCCACCCTCAACCATGCCACAGGATGAGCCCAGGGGCCACCAGGCCCACTTCTCCTGCCTCACACTCCTAGGGACCATTCCTCTCCTCTCTGCATCATATCAGAATCCTCTGTGCTGAAAGGCTGTGGTGTCTGTCCCACACCTGCAAGTCCTGTGGACAGCCTGTTGTATAGCCACCACAGGTGCAAAGAAGTGGGTGTCTATGTTTCTTTACCTCCAAGGGGGTGGAGAAGATGGTGGTGGTCAAAGGATACCAGGAGTATACAATTTCAGTTAGGAGAAACAAGTCCAAGAGACCTGTGGCATAACACATTAATCATAGCCTATGGCATTCTGGAAAATTTTGAAGAGAGCGCATTTCAAGAGCTCTCACCGTGAAGGACAGGTATTAATCAGCTTGATTTAGCCAGTCCACACGTATGCATACTTTCAAGCCACGTTATACATGATAAATACATGCAATTTGTGTTTGTCAATTAAAATAAACAGGTACATTTCAAATGTTAACAAAGAATTTTAGGTATTCATCTACTTGTTTCCAGCCTACCTGTTAGTCCCATATCACCTGCTGCTGCTGCAGACCGGGTGGGTGCCTGGCCTCATTTCTTAGCATCCCAACCCTAGAATCTCAAGTCACACTGTGACTATGCCCCATGCACAATCCACCAATCACTGGAAGACCTGTGGCTGCACACCAGAGGCCTTGGAAACACTGAGGCCACCCTGCTGCCACCCTCACGGCTGGAGCCAGGAGCTGACTGCCCCAGGCCAGCAAGGGTTAACAGCGAGAGTGGATACAAGTGGTATCCTGGTTAATGTTTTGTGTCAAAGAACTTGTGACATTTTCTTCCAGAGGGGACTCTTACAAATATTCTAGTGGAAGCCCACTGGCATGGAGTTTCATGAAGTAGCATCACTCTTCCAAAACAGTTCTTTGTAGACTGTTTCTTCCCAACATTAGGTTGCCCAAATGACACTCAGCACCTGGAACAAATGCATCAACCCCAGGGCCTGTGGCTGCAGCTTCCATAGGTAGGAAGGGCTGGAGGTGGGGTGCAGGAGGGAAGAGGGGGACAAAGGCTGAGTGCGCAGAAAACCAGGCCTTTTCACAGGTGCATGCCTCACTGCTCTGGTGGCCACAGAGGCCATAGTGCAGTGCTCAAGAAAGCAGCCTCAGGAATGAGGCAGGAATGGCTGCAGCAGGGACAAATGAGGGGCAAACAGGAGGCATGGCAGAAACACTGGCCCAGGCCGGAGGCCAGGAGAGCAAGTGTAGGAGACACATGGCTGGCCAGCTCCGTGCACCTTGTTCTCGACTGTGTGGGAGTAGTTCCAAGGAGCTCCAGCCACACTCAGAGTGGAAGGAGTCCTACAGAGATGCTGATTCCAATTTGTGGACTGCGATTGCTCTTGGGAGACCGCTGGGCCCAGAGCCCACCTGGATACCCTGATTCATGAAGTCCACAGAGGCGTGGGCTCCTCCCCCACAAAATCCATCTGCTTATCCCACCTTGGTCACAGCCCAACTGCAGCTGCAGAGGACAGAGTGCTAGGGTCCCCTCTCACCTCTACTCCCCACCAGCCCAGTGGCCAGTTCCCAATGGCCTTTCCAGCGGCTGCTGGCCTTCTGCTGCATCACCCGTCCACACCCACCCTCTGCACTCCAGTGACCATATGCTCCTCCCCAGCAGCTCCCGACCCTGGTCAGTGGCCTCTAGCTGCAGCCTTTCACCCGTGCAACCTGTCTGGGGTTTGACTTCCTGTTCACTTTCTAGTTTGTTCTCTCAGGTCTCTGCAGGGCTGCCCTTCCTATGTCAGGCCCCATGTGTCCCCAGGCCATTTCACTGGCCAGGCCCACTTTCTCCAACTCTCCTGACAGCTGCGGAGCTTCCTCCTGGCAGCAGCCCAGCACACACAGCAGACCCAGGGGTGCTTATGTCTCAGTGAGGGTGGATGAAGAGAGAGGGTGAGGATAAGAGGTGAGCAGGGAAGGGCCAAACCCACTTTAACTACCCCAGAAGCCAGGTGTGGGCCCCCTCAGGAGCCACTGAGCTCTGACAGCCTGTGTCTTACATGCATAGGTCGTTTTTGTTTTTTTTAAACTAGGGATTGAACCCAGGGGCACTTAACTACTGAGCTATCCCCAGCGTTTTTATTTTTATTTTTTTTAAGAGAGAGGGACAGTGAGAGAGAGTGGGCGAGAGAGAAACAATTTTATTTAGTTTTTTTATGTGGCCTTTGTTGCTCTGACACTTCGTTGTGTACGTGGTGCTGGGGTTTGAACTTCAGTACTCCCGCAAGCCGGGCAAGTGCTGTAACTGCTGACCCACCACTCCAGTCTCCAGCATTTTTTTTATGACTTGTTTTGAGACAGGGTGTCATTAAGTTGCCCAACCTGGCCTGGAACTTGTGATCCTTCTGCCTCAGCCTCCCAAATCACTGGTATTATAGGTATGTGCCACTATGCCCAGCTCAGTGGGAAGAATCTTTAAGCATTTTTCAATTTTCACACTACAGTTTTATAAATAATGGAATTATCTGAACAATATTTCAGTGTACTCAAAGCAAAAAATAAAGGATCATCCAGATAAAAGTAAGATATTACCATCAGGCATCTCAAAAATTCCTGAATTCCTGAGGAAGCTGCTAATGGGGGCAGGGCCTATAGTGACCAGGCAGGGAAGGTCCATCCTCTTAGGAAGAAAGGTACATTCTGGTCTTCTCTGGTGAGCATGGGGCATCCTCTGGCATTAGCAGACCCAGTTTAAGTAGAAGGCAGAGCTGTGCCACCTGGACATTCCCTGGGCAATGCCCACTGCTTGCTGAAGAAAGCAGGGCAGGGTTGCACCCACCCACCCTTCCAGGTGGTGAATTCCCAGGAGATGACAGCTGAGCAGGGCAGGAAGGATGGGTGGCCTTTCCCTAGGCAGCAGGTCCAGCCTGCCGGGTGGAGGTTTCCAGGGCACAGAAACCTTACCATCTCACTGGCCAGCATCCCCTTCAGTGACTCAGGTCTTCAGACCACTAGCAAAGCCTGGGCCAAGGTGGCTGAGGGCGGCTGGAGGGACATCAGTCCTTGCCCCAGAGGCCGCCCTATGGTGTAGAGGCAGGAAGAAAGCCCAGGGCAAAAGTAACTCACAGGAATGAGGTGTGCATGGGAACATCAAGGGAGCAGTAAAGGCCACCAGGCAGGAAGGAGCACAGTGGAAGGAGGCAGTGGCCCCTTGCAGGGCTCTGTGATGAGCTTGGTTCCGCAAAAGCAGGGCCTCTGGGTCCTGAGCAAGGGATGGGATTACCCTGACCTGGGTGGCCCTGAGAGTCTGGGGGCGTTTTGTCCCTGGTTCTCTGACCAGAGATGCGTGCTGCACACACACCTTTTGCCTCTTGCAAAGTTCTGAAACAGTTTTGCTAAAAGCTCGCTTAATCCTGTTCTCTCATTCCTCCTATCTCCTAATTAATCCAATTTGTAAGTTATTTTCAAAATGTTTATTTTGCAAACAGCTGCCCAGATCCCAGTCCCTCTTTACTGATCTATCAACCTTTCTGAAGGACTTACGACTTTTTCAAAACGCCTAGGTAACACGCTGGACCTTGGAATCCTCTCATTTTGACTGTTTCCGTGATTGTTTCAGTTACAAGGGTCGCCCGGCAGTCTGCAGCAACAGCCACGGTCCCCTGGGCCTCTGCCCTGTGCACAGCCTGCGCTCCCGCGCTGGGCGGAGACCGCTAGGTTCGGGATGAGCACCAGTCTGCCCCTCCAGGTCGTTGCTTGCCCGGGTTTCGTCCCATCCCCTCGAGCGCCCGGAGCGGACGGCCGCACCTGCTCCTGCTGCAGCGCCCCAGCGCGGGGCGGCAGCTCCACTCCGCGCTGCGCTCTGCAGGCCGCTCGCGTGGGTCCAGGCTGCGGGCAGGGGACGCGGCGGAGCAGAGCACTAAGGCCCGGGCAGGGGGCGCGGCTTGCGGAGGGTCAGCCCGGCGGGGCGCGGCCAGGGGTGGGGGCGGAGGCCTGGGCGCGCCGGGTCGGCGGCGGCCCTTTAGCCGCCCGCATGCGTCCGGCCTGCCGCTTCGCCGGCAAACAGCAGACCAACGCGAGGCCCCGCCCGTCCGCGCGCCGCCGCGTGTCCCCGCCCGCTCGGTCGGTCGGAGCGCGGCTGGCGGCGCGGCGGCGGCTCGGCGCGGCGGCGGCAGAGCGCAGGCGGGAGGGCGCAGCAGCGGACGGCGCCGAGGCCGCCCCAGGCGCGGGGCTTGCGGCGGCAAAGCGCGCTGGACTCGTCGGGGCCCGCGTCCGCCCGCACTTTTCAATGGGCAGCTCGCACTTGCTCAACAAGGGCCTGCCTATCGGTAAGGCCGCGCGCGCGCATTTCCGGCCGCGGGCGGGGGCGGGGCGGGCCGGGCGCGCGCGGGCGGGCGCCGGCTTTGTGTGCGTGTGCGCCTGCGCCCCTGGCGGGGGCGGTGTGCGCATGCGCGCTGTCGCTTGCGAGTGCGCGTGCGCACCCCGTCCCCGCCCGCCGCGGCCGGCGCGGGTGACAAAGGGGCCCGCGGGCCACACCGATCGCCGTCACCCCGGGGATCCCGCCCCGCGCGGTCCCTGCGTCTCTTTCCTGGACGCGGCGGCTCGAGTCCGGATCCGGGCTTTCGTGGGCACCCCGCGAGGACCTTGGCGACCTGCGGGCGTCAGGGCCTGCCCCCGCTCGAGTTTGCTTGCCGAAGTCGCGGATCCGGAGGCCCCGCCGCCGGGCGGGCGGCCTCCGGATGCCGCCTTGCCCCACTTTTGTCGCACGGGCCACTCCGCAGTGTTCGTCGGAGGCCAGGCTGCTCCTGGCGGGCGCGCGTTGCCGGTCCCAGTCCCCGCCTTCCAGGGGCCAGGCCCCCAGCCCCAGGAGTGTTTTCGCCACCGGCTAGCACAGAGTTGCCTTCTAGGAAGGAAAAAGGGAAGATCGGGCTTCTTCCTGGTCCCTGCATAGGCAGGAAGGTGAGCCCGCGAGTCAGGTTGTAATGGGCGCACAGCCGCCCCCAAGGTCCGCGCGCCGGTACGCGTCCTTTCCCCGTTCCCATCTCTTCCTGTTTGTGCTGCAGAAACGAGTAGAAGGGATGCACACTGCCTGTGGGGTTGTGGTAAGGGCCTCAGGCCCACTGTCACCAAATCAGTTCCCAGGTGGGTCACCCTGTGGCAGCGTGTTCTTCCTGGGAGGAGTGGCCACAGCCCGCCAGTACTGGCCTAGGCCCACCCGTGACCAGCATTTGACTTCTCTGTTGTCTGTGTGCCCTTCTGCAACTGGAGTTGCCGGCGGGGTACTGCAGGTGCTCAGCAAACTATGTTTGCTGCTGTTATTTAAGGTGACAGCTAGGGTTTGGGGGCCACCCTTTCTCTGCTTTGGGTGTCTGTCAGAGGTGGTCTAGCTGTGGACTTCATCTGCTGCAGTGTGACATGGACCAGGGCCTCTGGGTTCCTGCTGGGACCTCTGAGATGCTGTCTGCTTTGCCCTTTGGTGTCCCTGCCTCATCCAGGCTGTCACTCACAGGCCTGCAGTGGGTCTCAGCTGGCCAGCTCTGGGATCAGCTTGCTTTGGCATGTCAGTTCTGTCGCCACCTCTCCTACTTTTGTTGTGATTCAGTCGTCTTTGAGCATGTGCTGTACCTCTGGGTGGACTGCCAGGCTTTGGAAGGGATGTGCACTGGGCTGCGTCTGGTTTCTGGGTTGCTCCTGGGTGCTCCACCCTCTGCCCACCTGCCCAGCCTCTGCTGGGGATGCCTTGCTGCCCAACCTGTGGTCTTCCCTATAGCTGTAGCAGGTGAGGTGGGTATGTGATTGGGATGGTCATGTCTGGCTACTGGAGCAGCGTCTTCCCCTTCTAGCTGCTTTTTTGTTTTAGCTTGAGGAAGCGTTGGGGCTGGAGATGCCTGTGGGCCTGGTGAGTGTCAGAACTGGGACCCCTTCTGTCTGTGCTGGGAATGGTACTGCCAGTCTTGTCGCTGGGCACAAGTTCAGTGTGTCCGCTGGAGGAGTGCCGCAGCACCTCTCCACATGTGGGGCTCAGGCCCAGGGAGGTCAGTACTTCCCTGAGCTTTCTGAGGTGGCACCCGGGGCTCCCACCCCCCTCACCCCCTGCCAGCAGTTCTGGCTTTGCTCTGCTGTCACCTGCCCTTTGAGCTCTATGTGTGGCCACAGCCCCCAAGGCCTCCCTGTGCTGGAAAGGCAGCAGAGTGCTGCTGAGACTCCTTTGGGGGGTCACCGTGACCTGGCGTCTGTCCCTGGGATTCCTGGGCACAGAGTGCCCCAGCTAGAGGTCTTCCTCCTGTCGCAGTGCCTTCTACAGGCACTTGTCCTTCCCACCCTGCTGGAGTGGGAGAGAAAACTTGGCTTGGGCGGTGCCAGGCAGGGAGCCAAGGCCAGCCCTCTGCTCTGTAGGGAGGCCTGGCTTTCTGCCTGAGGTGGCCAGGATGCTGGGCACCATGTGAGGGGGACAGCAGCTCATGTCCAGCTGGTTTTGATTTCGGCCATGTCACCTGGGAGAAGGCCTGCTAGCATCCCTCTTGGAGTCTTCTGATGGTCACTGGGCTGGCACTGGCATTTGTAGAAAAAATCTCCAAGATGTGGATGTGTCTGGGCAGAGTCCTGCAATATTCCTGCAGTCATACCCTTCTCCCTTGGGTGGGGGCAACCCATGGGGTGCACTGACTCCTTCAGGATTCTGGCATGGTGTCTGGAAACAAATGCTCATTTCAGAAATCTCTGAAGCTGAACATCTAGCCCAGACTGAGTTCTGGGAGGTCATTCCTCTGGGCTCCACATGATCCCCAGTCAGACCTGACCAGCCCTCCAGGGCAGTGTGGGAGCTTAGACCTGGAGGGACAGGAACCCAGCTCTGCCCCCTGGTGCCCCAGGCCTGGGATGGCTTCCCCAGCAGGTTTGGGCAGTTTGCAGAGGCTGGGATGTCCACAGCTGCTACCAGGACACCCAGGCCCTTTCTGTACCCCTCTCCAGGCAACTGGCATGGCCCACAGTGCCCTCCTCGCCACTGTCTGTGGCGGGGCTGCTGGTCTCTAGGGTGCACCTTGGTAGGTATGTGCCGTCTGTTCTGCTCAGGGCTGGTCTCCCTGCAGCTGGTGACTGCTGATGTGAGTGTGGTTCTCCTGTCCCTGCCCTGGAGCAGGTGAGGGGTTCTTGGATCACACCTATGTGTCTGCACACCTCCCACGCTGTGGGAGGTCCACCAGAGCCACCACCTTCTCACCACTTTCATCTCATGTCTTCCCTGGTGTTGAGTGTGAGGCCCGTGGGCCAGTGGCACACTCTGGCTCCCGTGGGTACTACCCCCATTCCTTTGGCAGCACATGACCTCTTGGGGCTTGTGTGGTCTTGTACCTGGAGATGCCCTCACCCCTCAGGCACCCTCCTGGAGGCCCTTGTGCTCTGCCCTGCCCTGCAGGGCTGAGTTGCCCCCAGGCAGCAGGTAGCTTCATCTTGGCTGTGGGCTGCGCTCATCTGTCAGCCTCCACCCTGTGAGCAAGGCCAGCCCTGGGCCTCGGTGACGGGCTGCCAGAGTGGATGTCTCAGTGATGCCCTGGACTGCTTTGTAACTGGAAAAGGCTGCTAGGGGTAGTGCTGGCCTCTGAGCCCAGAGGGAGTGTGACAGAGCCAGTGACACAGCTGGCAGGAGGGTGGCCTTCCAGGTGGCAGCAGCCCTTTCCTGGCAGAAGATTGAGGAGGAGCTTGTCCCAGGCCAAGGCTGGACAGCCATTCCCAGAAGAGGGTGCAGCTAGTGTGTCTCTATCTGCTGCTGCTGCAGGGCAGGGGGGCCCCCACACTGGGCAGGCTGGTATGGGTGGCTGAGAGCAGAACAGGTGGGGGTGGGCAGCTGCTGCAGCTGGGGAAGAGCAGGGACTGTAGGGTGAATTTTGGACTGTTGAATCTGGGTTCTCATCAGAGCCGCGAGGGCCAGTGAATGTCTGCTGGGTCTCCCGAGACCTGTACAGGTCCAACCTGTGGGTGGAGGTGGCTCAGGCAGGGTGTTTGGTCCTGGGGTCTCTTCGGGTCCCCAAGGGCGTTGGTGCATGGCAGGAGCCTGCATCATCCAGCCCCCCTAGACTTGTCTCTGAAAACCTGGGGGCTGCTGTCCCTTGCCATACCAATTTTAAAATAAGATTTTAATTTTAGAACTGTTCTGAATTTACAGAAAAAAGATAATGCAGATGGTACTGAGAGTTTCCCTGTACCTCATCGTCCCCCACATTGCCATCCTCCACGTGACATGAGCGTCACAATGCGTGGCCTGTGTGGAGGTGCTGGCTCAGGTCACTGCTGATTCAGGTCTGCCCTCCGGGGAGTGCAGCCCCTTCTCTACCTTGAGGTGTTTGGCTGTACCCCGTGCACTGCAGCTGGCGACTCAGGAGGCATACACTGCTTCCATGGTTGTGCCCCAGCTCGGTCCTTTAGCCCTCAGCCCTCTCAGCGTACATCGCAGCATGGGCTTGGGGCCCTTTCCCTTCCACCAGCTGGCCTGGCTGTGTGGAGCTCCAAGTGCTAGTATGGGTGTAGGGGCCACTGGCAGAGGAGGAACCCTGAGGGCAGAGTGGACCCCTGAAGGTAAAGAACCCTTGAGGGCAGAGGGGATCCCTAAGGATAGGGGGGCCCCTGAGGGCAGAGTCCCCAGCAGGCCTCTGATCATGTCCAGTACCTCCTTCTTGCACACTGGGAACCTCCTATGCACTTTAGGGCCCTCGCACATCAGCCCATGCACACCTGGTCCCTGCCTCATGGCTGCCACGAGAGGGTGCTATGCCGGGTCTAGAGGTGCTGATGGCTGGGAACACCTGCTCTTTGGCCATGTCCCAGACTGCCCAGGGCAGGCTCTCAGGGTGTGAGCAAGCACTGGCTGGGGACTGATGGGATGGCCTGCCCACCTGGTTTCCGTGCCCAGGTTTTCTGTACAAAGATTGTGGCCTGCCCCAAGCCTACCTCTGAGCACCCCTGGCCTGGCTTTCTTGGAGTTGGGGGCTCCTCCAGGTGAGGTGGGAGGGGTAAGGGCAGGGCCTGCTCCATCTGGGGCTTCTGTCTGGCTTGACTCTAGAGATAGGTGGAGTGGTGTTTCTGCCCCACTGGAGGTAGCTGGTGGTGCCTGAGCCCTCCACAGCCCTGGAAGATGGCCACCCTGTTGCTCACCTCAGGTGCCTGGTCCCACGGCACCTGGGGAATGCCTCCTCACTCCTTCAGGGCCACTGGCCTGGCTGGCTCTCGGGGACAGGTCTTGGGCGGGTCAGTGTTGATGAGCAGAACCATGGAGGTTAGCCCCACAGGGATCCCTTCTGTTCCTGCCAAGTCACCAGCACAGCAGGCAGCATTGGCAGGCTATATGGGGATTGCGGACCCTGAGCAAGGGCTCCCAAGAGGGAGTCGTGCTCCTTTGTCCTCAGAGCACTGGGGCAGATGGGGAGGCTCTTGGGTGTTATGCTGCATGGACTTCAGGGACAGCTCCTGGCTGGAGGATGGGCAATAGCTCAGACCTGTACAGGAACAAGTCTGCTGGCTGCAAGTGGCTGCAGGCTGGGAGGAGGGAGCTCCTTGTAGGTGGCAGTTCATGGCTGGGGCTACGGAGCTGTCACTGGAGCTCCTGGCACTAATGGTGGCACTTGGAACCTTGCATTCCTTCTCAGAGCAACTGGTGTTAACAAGCATGGACGGATATGGGCAGATGCTGAGCAGTGGCGAGTCCTGGCCAGGAGGCTCAGTGCTGACTGGTCTGGCCCCTTCCCTGCCCCCACAGTATCACTCTAGAGCCATCTGCTGGGGGAGCTACTGTGGCTCTCACCTTGAGGAGCACCTAGGGAGCCCTGTGGCAAGAGTGGCACAGACGGGGGCTACAGCTCGGGCATCACATTTTCACTCTGCTTGGTGGCCTACATGTGGGCAGCGATCCATGCATGTGTTCTGGAAGTTGCTTACTGGGGTCAGTGATGAAGGGTCTGTGTGCTCGGAGCCGCTTGGAACAAGGGGAGGGCCAGTGGACTCTGATCCTGCCAGGGTTCATGTCCTGTACATCTGGCCACGTATGGCCCCTCCTTGCTGAGTGGTTAGAGGGGCTGTCCACAGGTGGGCAATGAGGGAGTGCTGAAGCCGGGCCCCCGTCCATCAGTCTGATGTCTAGTCAAACAGCTGAGGTCAAGTCCCATGTGGTGCCCTCATCCAAGAGCAGGGACCAGGCTTAGTGATGGGCAACTTAGTGACAGGCCGCTGAGGTCTGGGCCATATGTGCTTAGCCTTCCAGGATAGGCCTTGGCCTCTGCTGGGCAGGAGGACCCTGGAAAGGTGTGTTGGAGTACCTCAGTCCACACCCGAGTGCCCGCCAGGCCCCACCATAGCGGGCAGGGAGAACTGAGGGAGTGTTGGCTGGTTGCTGGGCTGCTTTGGGTGGGGCAGGACACTGGAGAGTCACCACCTGGCAGCCCTTCTCCTCGGGGACCCTTGTTGGAAGAGTGCTGTCCCAGCCTCAGGCCCAGGAAGGCCCCTTTCTGCAGTTCCCTGCCTCTACACCCAGCGCCGGCCACACACCTTGAGCCTTTGCCTCCCAATTTTTGGATTCTGTTGGCATCTGGGCAGGGCCAGAGCTGTTCTTGAGTTTGTGTAGGTGACATTGGGGGCTGACCTCGGGCCTGGAACCTGGATTCAGGGTAAGCGCCTCATGGGTACGTGCAGGGTGCCCTGTGCTTCAAGTGAGTCTGGCCTGTGGCCTTCACATGGCCATGTGACGCCTGTGGTGTTTGGATCTGCATGTTAGCTGGCCCCCTGACAGCGTTTTAATGTGTCTCTTGTGTTTGATTTTTAGTAAGACTGTGAGCCCGACGCAGGCCTCAGTGGTGCCGTGGAGCAGCGGCCTGGGAGCTTTGGTTGCAGACAATAAGACGTGGGATGAGGCTCCGTGACAGGACGCGGTTCTGCCTGGGGATTCTGAAGACAGAAAGCTTTGGACAGTCGAATTCATGGTCGCGGAAATCCTGCCTAAATTAAGCAATGTCAGGTTGGTAGGGGCTCCTGGAGTCTGAACCCAGGGCGGCTCTCTCTGAAGCTGCAGAGGAGCATGTGGCCTGCGCAGTGTGTCCGGGGCCCCCGCCTACACCATTTGCTGCTGGCAGGTGAGGGCAGCTGGCCTCCCAAGGGTCACTCCTGTGTGTCCAGCAGGCTGCCGCCATCAGGCCTTACAGGGGCTCTGAGGTGTGTGCTAGGCCATGTCCCACTGCAGCAGAGCGCTGGGGGGTGTCCCAAGGGCCATGCAGGGCCCTTGGTGGGGATCTGAAGTTCCAGCCTGCTGGCCCCAGTGTGGGGCATTGGGGCTTGTTCTGCCGTTTGGGTTTTTTGGCAGGGAGCACAGGGAGGTGCACATGGACCATGCTGTTGCTAGGGCAGATCTGCCAATGGCAGAGGTGTCACAAGCTCGCTGAGCTGTGTGCCAGCACCCAGAGGCCTCTCTGAGGGGCAGCTGTTGATAGCGCAAGGGAGGGTATCCCACATCTCTGAGGTCCCCGGAGGAGGTGTCCACCCTCTGCAGAAGGTAGGGTCAGCCTGTGTTCCGAGTGTCACTCTGTGACCTGGCGAGCTTAGTGCATGTGTGCTGCCACTCCCCATCTCTTACAAAAATCAAAACTGAATAGTAGGCCTGTATCAGCTCACTTAAAAAGAACAATAATGGGGCTGGAGCAGTGGCTGCGTGGTTGGAATGCTTGCCAGGCATGCGCAAAGACCCAGGTTCAAACCCCAGCACAATATACAAACTAAGAAACAAAGGGCAGATGGAAAACTAAATAAGATTGATTCTTTCTCTCTGGATCCCTCTATTTTTTTTTTTTTTTCTTTTAAGAGAGTGAAGGACACAGAGAGGGAGACAGAATCAATTTCTATTGAGTTTTTCACATGACTTTCTTTGCTTTGACACTTAGCTGTGTACATGGGTGCTGGGGATTGAACCGTGTACTCATGCATGCCGGGCAAGTGCTGTAACCACCAAGCCACCACTCCAGCCCCATGTCCCTCTCTTAAAAAAAATACAATAGCAATGATGAATGCATCACCTACTAAATCAAGTAATGCTTTCAAGTGAGAAACCGTCCATTTCCAGGGCCAAGGGAGGAGAAGGGCAGCCTCGTCTGCTTGTCTCTGCTATCTGGGGTACAGGGTCAGCTGGGTGTGTGTCTGCACTGTGGCAGGGCTCTGGGCCAGGTGCACTGAGGGGTGAGGTAATCTGACTGTAGACCCCACCTTAAGGGCCGTGGCCTGGGCTGGTCTGCACCTTTACTATTTGCGAAGGTGGGTGAGTGATGTGGGCACTGTCTTCTCCCAGAGAGGGGCTGGAACCCCTGAGGCCCCCAGGAGTGGGGCCTGTGTGCAGCAGTGCCCGTCTTTGCCAGGACCCCAGCCAGTCAGGTCTGGGGTGCTCAGCGCACCCTGTGCCACTCCAGCAGAGGCCAGCCCCAGGTCTGGAAGCACCGAGTGCCTTGCCCTGCTGCACACGGGCCTGGCACTGTGCAGGACCCACCCTGGCTGTCCCTGGCATCACCCTTCTGTGCTGCAGGTTCTGTGAGGCACTCCTTCCTTTGAGGCAGCTAGTGGAAGCTGGGGCAGGGTTGGAGCCTGGGTGCCATGCATCCACAGCATGGGTGCTAGCTGTACCTGTTCAGGACCTCTGGCCACACGTCGTAGGGCCTACTCTGCTTCTTGGCCCCTCCTTGTCCTGCACCTCATGCTGCCCATCATGCTGGTCCCGTGCTTCTGGGGGCTGCTGCTCCTGGGCAGGGCTTGGTGAGGCTGTGGGGGGCTGTGGGGGACTGGGCAGGGCTGGCTGTGGCCTTGCCCTACACTTCTTGCTTCTGGATAACCCCTTGGGCTGAGTGTTCCTGTTGTCCCTTGGGATCACTTGCTTTTCCACCATGGCCCTGCATGGACTTCAGTTGAATCACGTTTAGAAGTTGGCTTTTAAAAATCCTTTTTTTTTCCTTCCATTTTTGGTGCTGTTGACCAAACCTAGGGCCTCGGTCACATTAGGCAGATAATTCCCTGCTGAGCTGTACCCCCAGCCCTAGCATTTAATCATCTTGTTTTGGGAGGGTAAGGGGTCTAAGCATATTTTAACCCTTTTCTGTCTATGCTGCAAATGTACAAATGGAAACAAGGCAGGCTGGATGGGACATACACTTAAGTCACCTGGTGACCCCTGTGAGGGTCTGGGCAGCCACACAGGTGGCTCTAGGCAGAAAACGAATGGGGCATTTTCCTAAAGCCCACTGCATGTGTTCAGCAAGTTCCAGGGCTGAGGTGGTGACCCTGCAGTGGAGAACACAGGCCCAAAGCCCCCTGCCTCCCAGCTGCCTGAAGTCTCCAAAGGTCTCTAAGGTCCTGCACCCTGGAGGGTGATGATGGCCTCTGCTGGCCCATGTCCATGTAGTCACCAGTGACTTAGTAGACTTCAGTCTGTCTTTTTTCTCCTGGAGACCTGAATGACTGGGCGTTTGTTGAGGGTCTTCTCAGGGTCGGCTCTTGTCAGCCCCGTGGTGTGGGCTGCAAACTCCAGCTGGGATTCCTTGGCTGTGGAACCCTGAGTGGTCTGCCTCTGTCTTGCAGGCGTCCGACCTCCGATCATGAATGGGCCCATGCACCCTCGGCCCCTGGTGGCGCTGCTTGACGGCCGGGACTGCACAGTGGAGATGCCAATCCTGAAGGACGTGGCCACGGTGGCCTTCTGTGATGCACAGTCCACACAGGAGATCCATGAAAAGGTAGTGCTGTGCATCACTGCCTAGGTTGGCCCACCTTCACATGGGGGTGAGGGGCTGAGGGCAGGACTGTGGACCTTCCTTGGCCATGGTGGGGCCAGCATGACACCCTCTGACCACTACCGTCTAAGCACTACCAGAGGTGAGTGGTCCCTGTCATGGTGCTTGGCCCCATTAGAAGGTAACGACAGGGTTTACTTTGTCTTCTCAAGTGACTTTGAGTGTGACCAGTTCTGTCCCAGAAAGCAGAACCAGGCATCGTCCAGAGTCGCTGGAAGCTGCATCCTGTGCTTGAGGCTGCAGCTGCTTGGGCAACTCCCACGGCTATTTGCCCAGGTCCATAGGGTCTCTCCACAGTGTGAAGCACGTTAATCTGCTTTCTACTGGCAGTTGTACCCTACTAAGTAATTCAGAACGGCGTTCCCACAGAAGACAGCTGCAGACCACAGACTCTGCAAGTGTGGATGGCCTCTGCTCCTCCGGAAGGGGCTGCTGAGCACGCTACTCCACAGTCTGTTTCCCCACAGTTGGCATCTGCTCAGACCTACACCTCGGTCTGTAGCTGACCACACCACTGTGCTCCAGTGCCCAGCGAGCTGAGTAGGGGCCCACTTCAGGGAGACCCACAACCCCAGTTAGTTTCTGCAGGTTGATCTTGGGAGCATTGTCCAGAGCAGCCAGCCAGGTGGCCACATAGGTGACCAGAGGAGCAAGGTGCAAGCAGAATGGAGGTGCTGGCCACCAGGAACCTGACCTGGCTGCAGATCACCTGCTGCCATCACAGCCATAGAGAAGAGGCAGGGTGGAGAAAAAGGAGGACCCAGCCAGGAGTACTGAAGTTGCAGCCAGAGTCTGCAGGGCCTGTTTAGCTGCCACCCACACCCCATGTAGGGATGGCAGGGAGAGAGCGTGAGAGTGCAGAAACAGGGAAGGCCCTGAAGCAGTGTGTGAAGACGTGGGGGCAGCAGAGAACTTGAAAGGTGACCGGTGGAAACAACACGTAAGGCGCCACGTGCGTCTGTGCAGTGCTTTGGAGGGCAC
This sequence comes from Aplodontia rufa, assembly GCA_004027875.1. Taxonomy (NCBI): domain Eukaryota; kingdom Metazoa; phylum Chordata; class Mammalia; order Rodentia; family Aplodontiidae; genus Aplodontia; species Aplodontia rufa. The sequence continues at coordinate 65,050 of PVKS010004952.1, forward strand.
CTTGGTGGCTCCCTAAACGCGCAGTTAGGGACTGGTGAAGGTGCAGGCAGCTTAATTCATTGCAACCCAAACCAGGAGCCCAGGTATCCATCCGAGGCAATCAGAAGCAAGAGATTCGTGCACCCCAGCCACTGAGTCCCACCCAGCACAGGAAGGGAACAAAGGGTTGGAGCACCAGCACAGCCAACACCTCAGCAGCATCAAGTAAAAAGCTGATTCCAGAAGGCTCTATACATCAAGGGACGAAGTGGTGGGGAGGGTAGGGAGCCTGTGCCTGAGGGGGTGTGGTGGCGGCTGCGTGGATGGACGCTGGTCAGGTGCACTGCAGGGCCTTGTCCTCAGGCACCATGGGGACAGAGTGGAGAGAGGAGCAGTGTCCTGAGCTGAAGAACTGGAGTGGGAAAATTGTTAGAACCATGAGCAATACGAAATGGCTGCTGCCGGTAATTTGAAAATTGAAACAGGTTTTTTTTCCTGGAATCGTAATATACCAGAACTTTGTCAGCCAATTAACAGTGAGATGCAAATGAGTAAGTAGACGGAAGCCCAGATGGGGTGGGCAGGGGCCTTGGCTGTTGGCAGACTCACTGCTGTGCACCTGCAGTAGCACACAGAGGAACAGCGGGGGTCCCCGCATGGGCCGAGCCTGTCAGAGGAGAGGGCATTAGGAAGTGGGGATCGGGGTTCTCAGGTCTACAGTGACACCTGACTGTGGAACGAGAGCAGGAACAAGAAGACAGCTGCCTAAGAGGTGGGAAGAACTGGGGATTTAAAAGGCATGGAAACGTTTTAACCGTGACAGCAAGTTGAACACAGTCGAGGAGGTCTCAGGAAAGAGATGGCAGCGTAAAGGAAGGGCGCCTGGAGCCTGCGTGGTCTATTCCCCACCTGTCTAAGTAATCTTCCTGAAGGAGTGCTTCACTTCCCAAGTGTGGTTGCAGCTAGGTGTGGCCAAGTGACAAAGTTGCAACAAGGGAGAGGTCAGTTGAAGTTTTGTGTGCAGCTCCTTCTTCCTTTCTTCTGGTTGTAAACCAGGTATGATGGCTATAGTTGGGTAGCCACCTTGGATCATGAGGGCGAAGCCATGTGCTGAGAATGGTGGAGCAACAAGACTGGAGCCTGGGACCCGAAAATGGCTGTGGAGGTGTGACAGGGCCATAGGCCACCCTCCTCCAGGCGTTGGCCCAGGAAATGAATCCCGTCTTCTGTGTCACTGCTGTTGAGGAATTTCTGCCTAGAGAACAGACTGTCCTTACAGCTCATTGATGTCACCGCGTAAACGTCTCTGATGCCACCAAAGCCAGAACACAAAGAAATGCTTCCAGAGCTCAAGGGAGATCTGCTGTCCTGTCACAGGCCCATGGGGCTCATTTGGACCACAAGGCACCCAGTTGGTACACACAGCTACTGATGGCACAGGACTATCAGCCAGGGTTGTTCATTGGATCTGACTGCTGAGCAGCCAAGCAGAAGGGAGACCTGGGACCCAGGAATCTGCTTGGGAGGCCCAGAGGGCATTCTGCAGGGGTGAGTGTTGGAGGTAGGACTTGAGGCTGTGCCCATCACAAGGAAGCCGCACAGCTGCCCAGAGGGCCCTGTCAGGTGGAGGTGCTGGGGACATGCAAGAAATGAAATCACAGGGCCAGGCGCAGCAGAAACCACAACTAGCCTTGCATCATGGTGGGTGGAGATCCTGGCACACAGATTGTAGCACAGGGACCTCAGGACTAAGTCACACTTGGGACAGAGGCCTCCTGTGGTGTGGGGACCTGCTCCCCTCTACTCTTGGGTGTCCTCCCCAGGGTGCATCCAGACCACAAGACCCAGGGTTGGTGCCACTGTGGGTAGACAGGACAGCCCACTTGGGCCACAGGAGATGGCTGGCTGGTGCTGGTGAGCTGCAAGTCAGGGCCATCAGGCAGCACAGCCAGTTAGGACATGCTACCTCACACAGGAGAGGCCTGCAGTGCAGCCCAAGGGTTGCTGTATGGTTCCCTCTGTCAACAGGAGAGGAGAATCCCCATGACATGTGGCCAGAGTGGGCCACTCTGGCCATCCTGCCACTCAGCCTGCTGGTGGCTGTCAGAGACAGATCTGGAGTGAAGGTGAGGTGCTGACAGCCTTGGTCTAAGGGCATTGTGCCTGAGGACCTGCAGGGTTAGCACACCCTGCTGGAGCCTGGGAGAGAAAGCAGCAAGCTTGGACATGTGTGCCCTTGCTTCCAACAGGAGTGGGGCTGGTTGCCCTGCATGATCACCACTGTCACCCTGACTTTGGTGCAAGTCCCCCTAGAACCTGCTGTCATAGGAGTGTCCAGGGGCCACATTCCAGCCAAGTGACAGCTGATCCTGAGAAACTCAGCTTGTGCCAGGCCTGCCATGAGCCTTCTGCTGTCTTCATCCTGGCCATATGGACACTGAGCAGAACGGGGTTGTCACTGGCCTGAACACAGCTGGTGGAGGGATGTGTAGTGGATATTGGCGGAGTGTGGCTTCTAGGAAGCTTAACCTGAAGGAACAGATCTAGCTGCACCCACCACCTCTGGACCCCTCCCTAGAAGATTGATGCAACACCCAGGGGCAGAGCAGCCACTTTGCAACCACTAAAGGGAACATGGGGAATATTAGGGAGGTGGACCCAGGCTGATGGAAAAGCTCAGGTGCCCTGGGCTACTGACCTCTGGAGGCCCTTGTCCTGAACTGAGTATAGGCCTGCCTGATGTGAGTGGTGGTGAGTTCACCGGCTTTACCATTGGTGCAGCTGGGCAGCAGTGCTCAGGATCTCACGGTGCTCCAGCGGACACAATGGTTTCTGTTTCTAAGAACATGGCTCAGAAAATAAACACACCGGTATCCAGATTCCTGTTCTGTTACTAAAAACATACTCAGTGGGAAAAAGGGCAACGTGAAAAGCATTTATAGAGAAGCGTGCATGGGCAGATTCCCCTCTGGCCTGCACATGTAGAGGAGCTCTGGAACTCCAGCATTGCCCTGGGGAAGTCTGCTGATCCCTACGTGGGGGCTGGGAGTAACTCTCAGTAGGGCTTACCAGAGGGCAGCCTGGTTTGTTTCTGTGAGTGTCAAGAAAACAAAGACGCTGGTTTTGCCTGCAGAAGAGTCAGCACCTGAGGCCCACATCAGGGCTGTTGAGATACACCTGACCGACTTTCCTGCTGTGGATCCCGTAGTGCAATTAAAATTGCGTACTGACGACTTCCCTGCCAAGTTAACGTACAGGATGAGAAACAAGTTGTCTTCAGTGTGCCTAGGCCAGCACCCTTGCACACAGCTGGCCAGCCTGGATACCTGCGCTCTCACCTGGGGCCATACCTGCCCTTACCCAGGTCAGCCTCTGGGATCAGCCCGTCTCACCCCACCTACGGTGCGCACCGCCTGGCCCCAGCCTCACCCGCCACAGTTCTGCTGCTCCACCGTGGAGTCCCTTCACTCCCTCCAGGATCCATGCTGCACCTGACCTTAGGCCCCCGCCCTGCGGTGCCTCGGCCGCCGCCGCCGTCCTCCCAGGCTTCCTAGCCGTCCGCCCTGTCCGCACTGCACGCTAGGTCCAGGGCCTGGCGGCCGCGGAGAAACAAACCCACTCACCGCATCTCTGGTCCTCCACGGCTGTTGTCTTGGCCCACTTGGCCCCCAGGGACTGCACTCCTGGCCCTTGACAGCCGCGCCCAGGCCTGGAGTTGCACTGTGTGCGCGCGGGCAGGACGCCAGGGGGCGGTCCCGGGGGCGTGGCCACGTGGAGAGCGTGGCGGAGGGTGGGGTCATGCGCGGGGTGGGGCTGCGAGCCGGGCTTGGTTGGCGTGGTGGGCGGTTCCCGCCCGGACGCTCAGAACCGTCCTTGTCGGCCCCCGCGTGGCCAAACCAGGCGCAGGCGCGGCCGTGGCAACTCACCGCTGCCCTCATTCCTCCTGGCAGGTGCTGAACGAGGCAGTGGGCGCGCTAATGTACCACACCATCACGCTGACCAGGGAAGACCTGGAGAAGTTCAAAGCTCTACGAATAATCGTGCGGATCGGCAGCGGCTTCGACAACATCGACATCAAATCAGCTGGGGACCTAGGTAGGTCGAAGGTGACCAGCCAGGGCTGTGTGCTAAAGCTGTGTGCCCCTGCGGCGTGTAGGTAGGGACACGCACACGGATGTGAGTTGATGGGATTATAGGTGTGGGCACCATGGGCACCACGCAAGTTTCTGTTGTATTTTTTTCTCCTTTTCTTTCTGCTGGTGGTGCATTAGGGGGACAGGGTCCACAGCTGGCATGTGTTGCCTGAGGCTGCTTCTCTTCCTCTGCCCTAGGGACAGCAAAGGTGGGAATGTGTTGGTTGTCTTAGGATAGCAGAGCCATGCTGGCCCACCTGCTGCTGGGGCATAGTTGAGCTGTGCCTTACAGGGCCTAAACCCCAGTTGGTCTGTCCTCTAGGACTTGGCAGTGTCCCTGGGCAGGGCCTGTTAGGCAGCAGACAAGAGGCCCCACCGTGTGCCATCTCCCCTGTCCCTGTGGTTTACAGGCAGGGACTCCACTTTGTAACCAAGGACAGTGAGGCCTAGCCACATGTGATCCCTCCAGGCCGAGCAGGTGGGGGACCCTGAAACCTGTCCACCCTTAGGTGGCGCTTTTGTGCCTTGAGTGTCACTGGTTGTGTGGTCCAGCTCCCAGAGCTTCTTGTTTGGTGGTGCAGCAAGTCATTTTTGGAGGGCAGCATGGGGTAATGTCCTAGGCCTTCCCACTGTCATACACCTTCAGTACTTGGAGCAGTTCTTGGAACAATGCAAGCTCCCCCAGATGTGGATGATCAGCAGGAAGCACCCAGCCCTGGAGGAGGTGTCGTGGGGAGGAGGCTGCTGGGGAGGATGGTGGATGAGGGATTTGGAGGTGGGGTTGAGGATGGAGGAGTCCTCTCTGGGGATGAGACCCAGGAGCAGCAGGAGGTAGGAGGGAGGTCTAGGGTCTGCTCAGTGACTGCACCTGGCTCCTTGGGACGGTTGGGCACTGTGGTCATAGGGAGCAGAAGCCTCATCCAGTGTGCTCTGCCTTTTTGCACTGATCTTGGCTGTGGGGGCAGGCGAGAGGCATGGAGGCTGGATGGAGGCTGAGGGGACCCCTTAGACTGGCCAGGGCCTGCTTGTCCTGGAGAGCCCAGGGAAATAGTGATGCCCATCGGTGCTGGCTGTGACCCTGCCCCCATGTGGCCTGGCTGCTTCAGAAGGTTGTAACAGGTGGTCTGGACGGGTAGGAATCTAGCGTTGACAATCTGTGTGTCTGCTTAGCTTCCTGCACATCCCTGTCCTGGGAGGTCAGGCCTAGCACTTGGGGTGACACATGTGTCACGTATCCCTACAGGCATCGCTGTCTGCAATGTGCCTGCTGCGTCCGTGGAGGAGACTGCGGACTCAACCATGTGCCACATTCTGAACCTGTACCGACGGACCACTTGGCTGCACCAGGCACTGCGAGAAGGCACGCGAGTCCAGAGTGTTGAGCAGATCCGTGAAGTGGCTTCAGGAGCTGCCAGGATCCGCGGGGAGACCTTGGGCATCATTGGACTAGGTACGTTGGCTGCCCGCAGCTCCTGGTGAGCATGCACAGCCCAGATGTATCTGCCGCCCCCGCCCTTCACATGCTCGGGAGAAGACGAGGCCCAGGCTCGCATTGTGGCTGCAGTGCTGGTTCCCAGCCCTGGCCAGGACTAAGGACGAAGAATGGGGGGCAGGGGCATCAGGCCATGGATGTCACATATGTGGTGTCACACAAAGGCACATGTGGACGTCACATACAAATGGCACTCTCAGTCACACATGGACCAGACACACATGCGTTTGCACGGGGGTACATACACAGCACACCCCCAGCACATACCTCCAGAGAGGCTGAGTGGGCATGGCCATCAGGGGAGCACCAGGCTACCCTGGACCCTCCCCGTGACCCCTGCTGGGCTTGATCCTGGCTGCCTGTGGCTCTGGGCCTCATCTGACTGGTCTCTGCTCGCGCTCTCTCTCTCTCTCTCTCTCTCTCTCTCTCTCTCTCTCTCTCTCTCTCTCTCTCTCGTGTGCCCATGCACTCTCTTGCTTTGGCTGATGGGAGGGGGCCACTGCTGACTCTCGGCTGTCTTTCATTGGTGCCTGTGTCCCCATGGTGTGGGAACTTGTGCCCAGGACTGCCCCCTGCTGGCCCCAGCCTGCTTCTGCCAGCAGCAAGGGCTGACGTTCTTGGGTTCACCTTACAAAAGTGGAAGTGGCCAGGGGAAAGGTGCACCTGGGACATGCTGTCTCTAGGTGGAAGTAACTGTCACTGTCCTGCCGGACATTCATGTGGTCTGTGCCCATAGCCCTGAGTGTGCCCCTTTCATGACCGGTCTGGGGCATAGCATGGCACCTCCTGCCTGTTGCTGTGGTTTGTGGAGGGGTATCACGGGGCAAGGGGATACAGGTCTAGGCTTGGGGAGGTGTCGGCTGGTGTGTCTGGGTGGGCCCCCAGCCCCCATAATGAGCTGGCTAGCCTTCCCTGTGGTCTCAGGGTGTTTCCAGGTTCCCCACTCATGGTCAGTGTCTCTCAGGTAGTAGCAAGCCCATGGGGACAGCAGTGGAGCTAGGCTGTGTCCCCTCCTGCCCTTCTGCAGCCCAGGCACACTGCCTTTGGGGTCTCCTGCATGGCTGCTCCTTCCCATCTCCCGCCCTGTGGTGTGGTCCATTGTACCAGTTCAGGTTTCCCTGTGGGCTCTGAGCCCCTCTGGCACAGGGTTCCTGTGTTGCCACAGACCCTTCTTGGGACAGAGCACAAACTTATGGGCCAGACAGACAGGTGAGGTCCCTCAGCCACTCGCCCTTCTCTCTGAAGCCCTGTCAGTGTGCGTTGGCCTCCCTATGGAGGAGAGTTGAGTCCCGCCCCTGGGCCTCTATTCCACACTGTGCTCAGGTTGCCTTAGTGTGGGACCTGCTGAATGGTGCCACAGTGCTGTGTGGTGGCAATGGCCATGTGGAGTTTGTGCAAGTGTCCAGGTTTCCACAGTTGAACTTGACTTTAGCATTTCTACCTTCAGTGCTGTGGCTGGAACGCTGGGCGAACCCCAGCCCCAGCCTGGCATGTGGTGCTTTTAGTGTTGCTGTAATTGACATGTCGTGATGTCCCACGCTGGTTATCAGTGTGTGGAGATGCATGTGGGGCACAGTCTCTCTAGGTTCTGGACTGTGGCTCCTTTGGGCCTTCTGCACACCTTTGGGTCATCTGCAGATGACTTCAGGAGTCCTCTGCTCCAGTCTCTGCCTTGGTGGGGTTGAGAGGGAGCGATTGGCGTGGCGCTGCTCTGCTCGCAGTCTCACAGAGAGGGCGCTGTGGCCTACTGCCTTCCGCCGGCTGTTGCTACGCGGCCCCCACTCCTCTTCCTCTTAGAACTCAACGTTTCGTCCCACAGTGAGGTTTTTCCACTTTCTCTTCTCCCCTGCCGTGGTGAGGTGGCCCCTCTTGGTGAGGTGGCCCCCCTGACCCTGGGCTCCTGCTTCTGGCACTGGTCCTATCCCATGGCCAGGCCTCTCCAGGGAGGTGCTCAGGTCAGCTGTGGGCATGGCTCTGCCACTTTGGTTTCTTCCTGGGCAGAGTTGCTGCTTCTCCTGTGGAACGCACCTCTTCTCTGGGGTCTCTGTCCCACATTTAGTGAGGTTCTTTGCCAGTGGTCCCACCTCTGCACCATCTGGTGGTCTGCTTCTGGGGTTCTTCTGTCTTTCCATTGGAGGCCACCTCTTCTCCTCTTCATGTGTGTCGTGGTGATTTCTCATCCAGTGGAGACAGCGTGTGAGTAGTGGCGACTGAAGTAGATAGCGTTCAGGTACAGATTGACCGCTCTGCCTGGCAGGGAGCTCAGGTGAGGGCAGCTCAGCAGGTGCTGGCTGATGGCTTTGGTGGACTTGAGGAAATGTCAGGGTGCTCCATGGCAGCCCCACAGGCAACAGGATCTGATGATTGCTGCACAGCCCCAGCTCTGTACTGCAGAGGTCTCCGCCCATGCCTGTCTCTACTCCGTCCTTTGCACTCTCAGCAGCAGCCCCAGGCTGTGCTCGCTGCAACCCAAACCATGCAGATCAGCTGGTCTGCTCTGCAGAGTCCTCCTGGCTGCTTGTGCTCTGTGCCTGAACATGGCCCTGCTCCCCTTCCTGTGACAGACGTGTCCTTCCTGCTTAGATCTAGGCCTCGGCTCTCCTTGCTGGCCTCCCCAGCCTCTGCCCACTTCCTACAGAGCACCCCGAGGCCCTTCAGATCGGTGAGTTCCCACGTCCTGCTGTGCTGGCCACCTGCAGCTGCTGCTTGGTGTGTGGGTGGAGGCAGGGTGTGGAGGCCATGGGGCCAGGGAGGAAGGTGGGCAGTTGTCTGGCTCCCTCTGTCACTGTCCAGTCTCTGACAAACTCCCCCTTCCCAGGGAGGCCTGCCCTGGTCACCCTGCCCTGGCACTCTTTTTTTTTTTTTCTTTTTTTAAAGAGAGAAGGACCGTGAGAGAGAGACAGAGAGAATCAATTTTTTATTGAATTTTTCACATGGTTTTTGTTGCTCTAACACTTAGCTGTGCACATGGGTGCTGAGGTTTGAACTCATGTACCCAGCGCATGCCTAGCAAGTGCCGTAACTGCCGAGCCACCACTCCAGACCCCCTGCCACTCTTTAAAGTTGTGCCAGCATCCCACCTAGCTCTCTGGACAGTGTTCACCTCCACCTCATGTGATCAAGGGAGACCATGGTGCTGTTGGCCTCCTGATAGCCTATGGTGTTTGTCCGCTGCAGTGCCCAGCGTGCAGTAGGCGCATTGAGCTGGCCACACACCATGGCCTGTGGCTTGAGCCCCCGTGCCAGGCTGTGTCTGCTGCAGATGGTGTGGGTGGAAGCCAAGCAGCTAGGGAGGAAGGCAGGCAAATATGCACCCTGTGACCTCTCTTGACGGTGGATTCCAGTGGGACTGGGGTCCCTGGGCATCTCCTGGTCTGGCAGGACTCTGCAGTGCTATTTGCAGGTAGCCAGATTTGAGATCCCAGCAACATCTGATGAATGGACTCAGTGGTAGACCAGCAGGGGCTGAGTGGGCTAGCCCGTGCAGGGCCAGCAGTGGGTGGCCCAGGAGCTCCAGCACGCCCTGTGTCTGGCTGGTGTCTCCTTGCCTGCTGGCCTTGGCAAGTGGTGCCCAGCCCTGGATACAGACACCACAGTGAGCCTCTGCTCCAGGTTGTGGGCACTGGGAGACCCCTAGGCCCTGGAGTCTCACCTCATCTCCACCCCCCAGGTCGTGTGGGACAGGCAGTGGCACTGCGGGCCAAGGCCTTCGGCTTCAGCGTCCTCTTCTATGACCCGTACCTGTCTGACGGCATCGAGCGGGCGCTGGGGCTGCAGCGCGTGAGCACCCTGCAGGACCTGCTTTTCCACAGCGACTGCGTCACACTGCACTGCGGGCTCAATGAGCATAACCACCACCTCGTCAACGACTTCACTGTCAAGCAGGTGGGTGGCAGGCAGCCTCCTAGCCCTGGAGCCCGTCCACCTGCCTTCCCGGGCTTCCCTTCCTGTGGTGGAGGCACACAGGTTGCAGTGGCCGGAGGGTTTGGCTACAGCATCTGCCAGTGCTGTCCTTCCTCATCTTGGCACTGGAGGGTCGGGTTCATGCTGGAGAGCGCTGTGGAGAAGGCAGCCTCCGAGCAGGGTCACATGACTAGTGCCCCTCTTGTGGGCTCCAGCCTGTCTTGAGGTCCTGCGTGCACATATGGGGATGCCCCACCTGCTATGTGCCCCAGTCACTGGTGGCCACACAGAGGATGAAGCCAGCCACCTGCCACCCTGCATGCTTAGTAGACAGGGCATAGCACATGAAACTGGTCACAACCTGGGGTATGAGGCTAGCCAGGCGGGAACTGGCCAATCCCTGCTGACTCAGGTGGCACTGGGCCACTGTGGCTGGGCAGGGCAACCTGGGATGAAATGTGGTTATGAGAAACCCTTACTGTGAAGTGGAGGTGAGCCAGCTCCCAGGGTCTCTGGATCATTGTGGGGCAGCTGTCCTGCAGGGACGCTATCTTCCTGTAGCTCTCCTCAAAGTGGGATTCTCCAAGTCAGACCAGCCCACAGAGGAGCCACCCTTGGTGCTCTGTTCACCTGGGGCGTAGAGGTTCTTTGGGAGGACCTGAGCCCCTGTTAGTGGGTTGAAGCTCTGCTGAAGGACTCCAGGGCTGCCAAGGACCTGTGTAGGGCAGCTGGGGTGCGGACTTGGGCCAGGACAGTGAGTGGAGGTGTGTCCACTGTGGCGAGAGGCGTCAGCCAGCCTCAGAGCCTCAGCGTGGCCACCCGGGCCTGTGTCCAGGAGCTCGGCCAGCCCAGTGGGGGGCCAGGTATGCCCTGTCCCCATGGCCACCTGCTCTGTGTCCTGAGCCACTGCCCTCTGCCCAGGTCCTCCCAGGCAGGCAGGAGGTGAAGTTGCTTGTGGTATGCCCTGGAGCTCTATGCCGATCACTCACATGCTGTCTGCCTTCCCAGATGAGACAAGGGGCCTTCCTGGTGAACACAGCCCGTGGTGGGCTGGTGGACGAGAAGGCGCTGGCCCAGGCCCTGAAGGAGGGGCGGATCCGTGGTGCGGCACTGGACGTGCACGAGTCAGAGCCCTTCAGGTACGTGTGCCCTGCGCCCCTCACTGTCCTGGGTCTCCAGAGGTCTCCTGGGGGCTGTGCACACCCATCTGTTGGTCGTAACATGCTGACGGGCCTCTGGTGGCCTCTGGTGGGCTCTGGCGTCTGGCTAGTGGCATTGGGAAGCCCTGCTGCCTGCCTCATGGTGAGGAGCTGGCTCAGGATCAGCCGCACCTGGGCCAGGAGAGCACAGCCCACAGGTCCATAAGAGGTCTTTGTGGGCCCTGGCCTTGGGCAGCCGTGGGGTCAGGGGCACATCTGGCTTTGGCTTCCTACCCAGCCATGAGGCCTACGCTGGGCTCACCTTCCTTGAGGGCCCAGCTGGGTCCTGGCAGGCCACTAGCTCTGCAAACCAGGAAGTCTTGGCCTACACCAAGTGCCGTGAGGGCCTCGGGGCCGATTCTTCTCCTGAGTAGCTGAGATGTCCATCTGGGGTCAGCGCTGCATTGGGTGATCAAGAGGGGACTGCAATAGGGTGTGGTGTCTGAGCTCTTAGGGGCTGCTTCTGCGTAGTGGGGCGGGGCCGTAAGGCCCATCAAGGCCCCACCTCAGGGTGAGGGAGCCTGGGTGTGGGCCCTGCTCTAGTACTGAAGTGCCTGTGGCATAGGTCAGCACCCTGGGATCCAGAGCCTGGTTGCCTCCTGCCCCTGCCCACCAGGGTGCTCACCCCACTGACCAGGTGACGTTCTGTCCTTAGTTTCAGCCAGGGCCCCTTGAAGGACGCGCCCAACCTCATCTGCACCCCACATGCCGCATGGTACAGCGAACAGGCGTCCATTGAGATGCGCGAGGAGGCGGCCCGGGAAATCCGGCGAGCCATCACAGGTGGGCGTTCTCTGGCAGGTCTGTTGGACTCTATCTCTGTGTCCCCACCGGGTGCTTCCCTGGGCCGGGGAGGTCAGGGCTAGACTCTGAGCTGCAGCAGTGACCATGCCTAGGTGGACAGGCCTCAGTGGTGCTGGTGGGGAGGAGCACAGGGCCGAGGGGAAGGGCTCTAGGGCTGCCACAGCTGGTGGATCTGGAGGTGCCCACATCCTGCCCAACCTGTGCTGGTGTCCTGGAGGGTGCCTGCGCTTTTAACCTGGGCGCTGCCTCCTCCCTGCTGCACCTCCCAGGCCGCATCCCTGACAGCCTGAAAAACTGCGTCAACAAGGACCACCTGACGGCTGCCACACACTGGGCCAGCATGGACCCAGCTGTGGTGCACCCTGAGCTCAATGGGGCTGCCTACAGGTAAGTAGTAGGGGTGAGGATGGGGGCCTGAGTCTTGACCCTGGGCCCACGTCCTTACCAAGCCCTGTGGTCATGAAGGGTGGTGTGGTCCACTTGTATGAGGTCTCTTGGAGGGAGAGCAAGCAGGGGTGGCCCTGAGGGCCTTGGGGGCACAGGAGCACTGGCAGGCAGGGTGAGGGGGGCCTTGAGGCAGGGAGGACCTGGTAGGTAAGTCACCAGGGGGGTCCATCCTCCACCCAGTGCTATGACCTCATGTGTCCACCCTCCTCTCCCAGCAGGTACCCCCCAGGTGTGGTGGGCGTGGCTCCCACTGGCATCCCGGCTGCAGTCGAAGGCATTGTCCCCAGCGCCATGTCCCTGTCCCACGGCCTGCCCCCCGTGGCCCACCCACCCCACGCCCCTTCTCCTGGCCAAACTGTCAAGCCTGAGGCGGACAGAGACCACACGAGTGACCAGTTGTAGCCCGCGGGGGGCTCTCAGCCTCGGCGCCTGCGGCGGGTGCCACATACCCTCAGACTGGAGTGTGAGGAGTGGCACCCGGGGGCCTCATGCCCCAGAGACTGGCCCCGGTGTGTGCAAGGGGCAAGGGCAGCGTGGCTCCCCGTGTCAGTGTGTTGTCCCGTCCCGTGGGCTGGCTCACTGTCCTGTGTCCTTTGCGTTCCTCGTTGAGCAAAAGAAGTTAGTAGTTCACTATCATGGATGTTCTTGTCTGTGTGCAGTCTTAGGACATGTGGGGTGCGTCTGCTTAGCGTCAGCAGCGGACGCCCAGGGCGCGTCCAGGGCACCCGCGCTCCTGTGCTGCAGCCCCGCGGCTCCCTTCTCAGGACGAGGGTCCTTCCCGCTTTTCTTTATGCCGCTCAGTGCATTGTCTTTTCTACCTGCTTGTATTATTTTTAGAATGATTTAGAAAAACAAAACAAAGGCTGTTTTCCTAATTTTGGCATGAACCCCCTTGTTCCATATGGAGACGGCATCTTGAAGCAGCTCAGAGGAGAAGGGCACCCGGCTCGCTGCCCGCCGACTTCTGCCCTGGGGGAGGCGGGCCGTGGTCCCCGCCCGCGCCCGTGCCGTCCTGCTGATGTGGTAGGCTAGCAATATTTTGGTTAAAATCATGTTTGTGACTGTAACCATTTGTATGAATTATTTTAAAGAAATAAAAGTCCCAGAAAGAGCCAGCATGCCTGACATCTGTTTTAGTGGCTTCATCTCATGGGGACACCATGGGTCTCTGTCCTGGCTATGATAGCCTCTAGGGCCTGACTGGGCTCTGTGGGAGTGGGCAGCCATGCGGAGACCGTGGTTCCTGGTTGGGGCAGCATAGCTCAGCACTGCCCTTTGCCTGGACTGTGGCCCAGGTGGGGCCTGGACTGCCCAGTTCCATGATCCATCTTTCTTGGCACACTTCCGTCTGGCAGGTGGGGAAGGTGTTTGCAATAGGAAGGGAGACAGAGGACCAGGCTCTGGGAGCCTGAACCACTGATCTCAACCTCAGGAAGAGGCCCTAGCTGAGCAGCAGGTCATTGTGATTCCAGCCTACAGCTCCCGCGCATGCCCCTCAGCAGGGAGGGGCTTCCAGGACGCCCCTCCAGCCCCTGTGCTGCGTGGTCTCAGCACCCCACTGCACCTGTCATCTTTCCTAGCACAGTGATTCCCTGAGGCTGGCCAGGCGTCACATCTGGGTTCAGCTGTCCTAGGCCTCCTCCATCCCACTCTCCATGGGTGAGTGCCCTCCCTGTATGGCTTTGTGAGGTGGCATAACCTACACACTACTGTGAGTTTCTGGTGGGCGTTTTCACTGTGCCCAGGTACCTGAGCCATGCAGCTGGGCATATAGGATCCCAAATGGCAGCTGTCCACCCACTGCTCTGGTCATCCGTTTGTCACCTTGCCTGACCTCACGCAGTCGACAGCTGCCCTCTGGGGGTCTCCTCCCCTACGGCTGTCCTCAGGCCTCCCTGCCACTGTGTGATTTTCCCGTGGCTGCAACTACATGTGCCTGCATGCACAGCTCCGTTGTCCCTGGTCCTCCTGAGCTTGTTCTGCTTCCTGAGGCCTGTGTGACATCAGCAGGCTGTGGCATCACAGGGCAGGCGAAGGGGGCAGAAGGGGCGTGTAGTGTAGAAAGCCCTCAAAGCCCTCAGGGCAGATGTTTTGACCCTGAACTTAGAATACTTAGTCTTAGGTAGGATTGTTCAGGAAGCACGGAGTGACCTGTCCAGCAGGCAGAACAGCGGAGGGACGCTGCAGTGCACTTGGACGGACAGGAGTAGCACAGGGCTACAAAACCACCACATGGGAACGCCGCAGGGCAGGGTCAAGAAATTCAAATCAGTTGTTTGAAGAATAAAACCGACAAAATTCAATCCAGATGGGTAAGAAAATGAGAAAATTCTAATATTAGGGAAAATAGGGACATTTGTTACATTTTGGCTGTCACCAAAATGATTAGTGATGCGCTTGCTCTGCTCCCCAGGCTGGCCTTGAACTTGCCACCCTCCTGCCTCAGCCTCCACAGTTGCTGGGGTCACAGGTGTGCACCACCACGCCAGGCTGTTCTGTTTTTTATTGGTGCGTTATAATTATATACAGTGGTGGAATTTGTTACCTATTTGTATGTGCACACGATACAAGAAAGTCTTGAAAATGTAAAAGAAATGAAAAACTGACTGAAGGCATGCCAGAGGTGAGCAGGCTGGAACGCTTGTGACTGTGGAATGCGTGGGTCATTAGTCACTCAAACCAGGCTTGTCTGCCCGGTCACACCCAGCATCAGCGCTGGGATGCTCTTTGCACCCATAGGCCTCCCAAGCTGTGGTAACAGGTTACAGTGGCTCTTGCACCATGTGCCCCAGGAAACCCAGACCAGCTCGCCCTGGAGGGTGCCTCAGTGGGTGTGTGTGGCTGTGCAGGGGACCAGCACCCCCCCACACACACCCACACTCGGGAGTGAGCTGTCCTATCCAGAGGGGCCTCCAAGAGTGCTGCGGACTCTCTGCTGCCCTCTGCCAGAACAGTCTCGTGTTTCCAGGTTGGACAGCTACTTGCTCTTGGGGAAGAGGCAGTGCCTAGGGCTGGAGGCTGGTTCCAGGGGAGCGGAACTGAAACTGACTTCAGATCGGTCAAGAGGAGCAGATGCTGTCCCGGGGAAGTTTCCAAAGCCATGGAATGAATCTCACATTGATAACCGTTGCTAGCTGAAGGCAGAGTGTCCTAGGAGGGAGCCCAGGGCACGACCTCAGGCTGCTGTGTGGCGTGGGGGTGGCAGGAGGCAGAGGCCCGTCCTGCCAGCCTCGGCCTCTTCATGTGAGATGGCAGCCAGCAGCCAAGGGTACAGCATTGTGTGAGAGCATGAAGCAGTAAGTGTGTGCATGGAGGGAGAGACCTGAGCTGTGTAGAAGCCCAAGGAGTCTGATCTAGAACAGGCTGGCAGGCCCTGCGCTGGCTTCTCTCAGACTTTCTGGAGAAACCCAGAGACATCTGAGTGCTTCTGGGCTGCGGTCACCCTACAGCACGCAGAGCCAGGAGGGCTTGCTGAGCAAGGGCCGAGCCTCTGACCCCAAGCAAACACCCCAGGTGGTTGGGCTGGTGGGCCGCTGGCCAGCAGGGCAAGTAAGCCAGGAGGTTCTGACCTTGAGGCTGACAATCAGTGGGCTAAGCAGAGCCCACCCGTTTGGGGGGTGGGATGAACATGTAGAGTTCATACTTTCCTCATGGTAGCTCCTGCTCCAGAGGGGGGATGATGAGGGTGAGGTCGCTGATGGGCCACACAAATGTTCTGTGTCAGCTGGAACCAGGCTGGGGCTCCTGGAGGGGAGTGAGGGCCTGCTCCCCAGGCTCAGTGGCACACGTGGGCAGGGGCCTGGGCTGGGGGAGCAGGGGAGGACTGGGGGCTGCTGCTGGGCAGGAAGCAGGAGGCAGTCATCCTGGGGCAGCCTGAACGGGACGGGGCAGGATCCAGCACTTCTCCCCGTGACCTCAGAGCCCATCCTGGCTGGCCCCACACTGAACAGCCCCCGAGAGATCAGAGAGCATCCCACAAGGCACTCTTGGCCAGAGCCCACAGGGAACAGCAGAATTGATTTTCCAGCAAAAATAACAAAGCATCAAAGCAGAAGAGTAGAGTGGAGGGCCAGCTGCCCAGCCTCATCCCAGCTGTTGGCCATCCCTACAGTGAAGAAAACCATCTGGTCCCTGGGCCCATGTCTGCAGTCCAGAGGAGGACCTCTAGCCCCTCTGAGCAACACTGCTTCCCAGGCTGGCCCCATGCCTCTTCCTGTCTTCCTGCCTGGCCTGCTCCCCTGCCCCTGCGCCTGGCTACCTCACCAGTGGCCCTTGCAGGGATGGCTTGGGCCAGCAGGGTGTGGCCCAAGTTGGGGCCCTGCCTGAACCTCCTGAGCACCAGCACCTGGTGAGCTTACCTTTGCTCGCCTGCTCCTGGCTGCCACTTGGCCTGAGCCCCTGACCACATGCCTGGACCTGTGGCTCTCTGCTGCTCCTTGCTGTCCACCCTGTACCAGCAGCCAGAGGGGCTTCATGCATAGGCCTTTAAGATTCTCCAACAGGTTGTACGTGGGCAACCGGGTGTGCCATTCAGGACCTACAAAAGGACAGAAGGTCCCTCTGCCCTGCCCAGGGCCCTGTGCTGGCTTCCCCATGAACAAGGACATGAAGACTTCCTGCTCCTTTCCCTGCCACAGTCAGTGTCTCTGCTCTGTCCTGTAACTAGTCACCTTGGTGATACCCATACTGGGGGCTCTGCATGGAGTCCCCCACTCACTCACATGGCTCCATCTAACAGTCTTGCCGTGCTGTACATAAGCGCTTCGGTGTGTGACTGGCCCTAGGATCAACAGTGTTGTTGGTGACCAGTTGCATCTCTACTGAAGGAACTGCTAACCCAAGATTTGCACTGCATGATCTGGGCTGATGGCCTAAGTTGAGTGCTGCAGGACTCCAGATGGCACTCCTGCAGCTAGAGCACAGCTTTCCCCACGGCCACCCAGGCACCCAGTTACTGAACTTGATGATTTAGGTCAATGTGGAAGGTGAGAAATAGTACTCCTTTGCTGTTCTGTTTTTCTCTTATTTTCAGGGAGATCACATACCACTCCTATCTTCTGTCCTGTGAACTCTGTTCAGTCTCTTTGTTCATTCTATTTGGGGAATCCTGGATGGCCCTTTATCTTGTTGATTTGTGAAAGCTCTTTGTGTATGAAGGATATTGCTTTTCCAGCATGTAAGTGCAGTCTGCTCATTTGTCGTTCCATTTCTTATGTCCACACTGGTCTTCCTCTCACACTGATGGCCAGGATGGAGTGTCTGTCCCCAGCTCACAGTGCTTATTCCACGATTTGGGGAACATCGAATAAATAGGTATTGGTCAGGCTGGGGCCTTGGGTAGCCAGGCTGCTGTCCCCAGGAGAGTCACATGTCAGATTCTACCACTTATGGGGCTGGAGTGGTGGCTCCGTGGTTATCGCACTTGCTCGGTATGTGCAAGCACGTGGGTTCAAACCCCAGCACCCATGTACACAGCGACCTCTTGGAGCGGTAGGGGCCACGTGGAAAACTAAATAAAAAAATTGATTCCCTCTGTCTCTCTCTCTCACTGTCCCTCTCTCTTAAAAAAAAAAAAAAGATTCTACCACTCAGAACTCAGACCTGGGGCCCTTCACCTAAGAGCACCCAGTGTCCCTTGGAGGCTCCAAGTCTGCCTGGTTGGAGGTGAGGGTGCCACCCAGATGAAGACCAGTGGTGTCCATTGGGTGTGGGGAAGGAAGAGCTCCAGGAGGCCCTGGGCTGGGGGCAACGAGAGTGGCCAAGGGCCAGGGCAATAGTCTCTCTGCTCACTCTTGAGGAACAGGGCTTTGTTCCAAGACACTAATGCCTGGATTAACTGGGTCCAGAAGCCAAGATTTCCCACGGAGGCTCTCCAAAGTCAACAGGGCTGCAGGCTGTCAGGACCCAGGGCTTTGCCTCCATCTGGCAAACCTACTGCTGAAGGTCCTGGGTGCCAGGCTTCCCTACTCTGTGCTTGCCCATCTCTGCAGGGGGACACTCAAGTCCCCACAGCCCCAGAACAGGGGATAACCATGCCCCACTCCCCAGGAAGGCCTTTGGACACAGTTCAAGTGTCCAGCCAGCCCTGTGGGGTCACCCCCAGCCTTGGCCCCATATGTGAGAGGAAGCCGTGTCTCTGTGGCCTTCACGGCTGTCAGACTGAACCCCAGCCTGGAGGGGCACCAGGATGAAGACCAGTGGTGTCCCTTGGGTGTGGGGAAGGAAGAGCTCCAGGAGGCCCCACAGACCCCACACCCACAGGTATCCCTACCCACTTTCCCAGCTCAGCTGAGCAGTGGTCAGGGGAAGTGGAGTCCAGACCTGTGGGGAGCATGTCATGGCATGGACAGCGCCTGTCCTGAGGATGGGCAGCAGAGGAGGGGCGGCCCTGCTCTCCCAGAGACCACCTGTGTCCCGTCTGGGGTCAGACGCTTGGCTCGGGTGCATGGAATGGCTCCCAGATGCTGGCCAGTCCCCACTGCCCCTCTCCCAACACCTGCCATCTATCCGGCAGCCTCAGAAATGGCCCTGTGAAGGCAGACTCTGGTGATCCTCAGGGACCGCATGGCCCAGGGACAGGCTGGGCAAGCTGAGCTCAGAGCAGAGACCCAGGCATGCCACTCCTGCTGCCAGCCTTGCCCCCCTGTGCGGGAGAGGTGCCCATCCCATGGGCGCTCAGCATCCTGTAGCACTGGGGACTGGAGAGGGGCAGAGGCCCCTTAGCCCCTGCCCAGGGTCCTGTCCATGGGGCCCCATGTCCCCTGCATGGGAGGGGCCAGGGATGCACAGCCAGGACCACAGCCCCTGACCACCAACCCCTCAGGAGCCAGGGCAGGGCAGGTGAGGATAGCACTGCCACCCAGTCCTCACTGTCACCTGCACCCAAGGAGGCTCTGCCCTTGCCACAGCCCCTCCCTCCTGCCTCTGCTTCTGCCTGAACTCCTCCTCCTGCCAGCCAGGGTGGGTCAGGGGTTGCACCAGCACCCCAGGCACAGGGTCCCTCTACCGCCTCCCTGCCCTCTGAGGCATCTGATGAGAGATGGGCTTCAGACCTGGGTGCTGTGTGGTGTGCTGAGGTGGGGCTGAGTGGGTCCTTTGTCCCACAGGCTTGGGAGAAGCAGCCAGGTAGAGGAGCAGCAAGTGTGCTCTCTCCTGACCAGGCCCTGAACGTGTGGGTCCGGGGCTGGGCGAGGAAGTGGGTCAGGCAAAGGAGGCCAGGGTAGGCAGCTGGGGACAGTGGTGCAGACTACGGCTGGGAGACCACATCCATCTGACTGGAGACCAGTGGTGTCCCTTTGGTGTGGGGAAGGAAGAGCTGTGGAACCAGGTCGGCTCAGCCTACCCTGCCTCATGTCCCCAGCTGGCTGCTGTTGGCCCAACCGGGCAGGCCTGAGCTGCAGCTGGGGCCTGGTAGCAGCCAGGGGTCCCCGGTCCGTGGGAGGCTGAGGTTCAGGCTGGGAACCAGCTTTCCAATAAAAGTTGTGAGTGTTTTAGCAAACGCAGAATCCTGGAAATCGCCTAGGAAAAATCCATCTTTGGGCCCAGCCAGCTTGGCAGAGAGAGGTAGGAACGGCAGCCCCAGCTCCTGGGCCCATAGGAGCCATGGCTGCTTGAGTGGACACAGTTGGGACGGCTCAGACCTCACCTCCCCAGGTCTGTCATCCTTGGTTGGACTCTGTAATGACCAATCCTCTGTCAGCTTCCTTCTAGCCATGGCTGGCACTGGGGAGGCAGGTCCAACCTCGTCTCCAGCTGAGCCTGGCCAGACGTCAGCTGGACCCCTGACCCACTGCACCTCTGCAGCACAGCCCCTCTCATCTGCCCCTTGCTCCTGCCTGCCTTGTCTGCCCGTGCACAAGTCCACCTGCCTACATGCCCACCCCACACTGGCATCCAGCCTGAACTAAACCTACAACCCCTGGGGGCCCTGGAAGGGAAGACCCCAGGCAGGCCCCCTTCTCTCCTCTGATCCCCCTGAGGTGGCAGTAGCTGCCCTCGGGGCCTGTGCCCTGGTACATGACCCAGGCCTGTCCCCTGCAAGCTTCTGGCTCCACTTCTCACCTGGCCTCCTGGCCGCCTGTTGCAGCCACCATCAGAATGCACTTGCTGAGAGCCGAGGCCTGGGCCCTGGAAGGCCATGCCACCTCATTCTCACACCCCTCCATGGGGAGAGCACTTGGACCACATGGTCACAGCTGTGTCCCCCACATTGCCACACACACTGACAATTTGGGTGGCAAGAGTGCTGGGGGAGGGGTGGGGCAGGGCCACAAGTTCCCTGTGCTTGGCTCACTGGTGCCTGGGGCCTATGCCAGCCAGGTGACCTTGGCTGCAGGGAGAGCAGAGGGCTCATAGCCCCTAGACCCTCAGGTCTGCCCAGGCCCAGGGGCCCACCCAGGGAAAGCTCTGGGGGCTGCATCTGGGCCAGGATGAGTAACACTGGACCTGGGCAGGCCCCTCTTCTCCTGGAGCCTGGAGCAGACCTCTGCGGCCCCAAGAGGCAACTAAGGCCTGATAGCTGCTTACTGACCCCTGTGTGTGTATGGGGTGGGGCTCAGTGTCCACTCATGGTCCTGAGCTGTCCCCGGCATGACAAGGTCACCCTGGTGGCCCCCAGCCCAGAGTGGGGGAGGAGCCCAGGCAGGAGAAGCTGTCACACCTGAAATGAGAGCCACATGCTGGCCTGGCCCTCCCTCCCCCACAGACACCCATAGGCTCCCTCCTCCTCCTGCCCCCAGGTCTGGCCCTGCGACCCCACAGACACCCACAGGCTACTTCTGCTCCCAGGCCTTCCTGACCAAGGAAGGGGACCTGGGGACAGAGCCAGCAGATCCCAAGCTGGGGAATCAGTGGTAGATCAGGGCTTCTTGCTGCAACAGACCCTGATCCCTGTAGGTGCAGAGCCTAAGCCTCCCACCTATCAAGGCCGAGGCCTCAGTGATGTCCTGAGGGACCCTGCCTCTACTGGCCTGCATGGCTTGAGGTGGAGATGCCCCTGGAAGCATCCTGGGTGGCCTTTGTGTGTGAGGACAGCAGGCAGGCCAGGGTGTGTCCCCTGATCAGCCCCAGATGGTGTCTGGCCCCCTGGGCACCCACCCTGCCTGAGCCAATGTTCCACAGTCATCATGGTAAACAGGCTGGCTGGGGAAGCAGACAAGGCAGGCTCCCTTTGGGCCTCTGGGGATGGTGGGTGCTGGGGGCTGGCTGGGCTCGCGTTGTCCCTGAGGGCCGCGTACTGCGCCCTCTTGACAAGTCCCCTGCCCCACAGGCAGCACCAACCGCAGTCTGGCAAATGAGGAAGTCCTGAAGGCACTTGCACCAGGCTCTGCTGCCCAGAGAGGGCCCTGCTGGGGCTGGAGAGGTGGCTCAGCAGTTATGGCACTTGCCTGGCATGCGCAAGTACATGGGTTCAAACCCCAGCACCCATGTACACAACTAAGTGTCAGAGCAATGAAAGTCATGTGAAAAACTCAATAAAAATTCTCTCTCTCTCTCTCTCTCACTGTCCTTCTCTCTTAAAAAGAGAGAGAGAGAGAGAGAGAGAGAGAGAGAGCCCTGCTGGCAGGTGTGGCCCACAGCACCCAGCACAGGTGCCAGGCCCCAGCCAGCCTGGCTTCCACGTCCAGCTCCCCAGCACTGGCTCTGTTCCCTGGGACTGTGGCTGGGAGTTGCTGTCCACAGGTCCCCAGCCCCACTCAGGCAGCACGGAGCTGGATCTCCTGCCTCAGCCCGTAACCAGCCAGGCCTCACCTACCAAGACCCCAGAAAGACCCCAGACACTTAATGCACCTCGTGGGTCTTCCTGCAGGTCGCAGAGAGGCCTGGAGAAGCCACAAGTGAGCTAGGGGGTGGCTGCGCACAGACCAGCGGAAACCAGCCTTGTTCATGCTCAGACAATTCCAGTTAGAAGAGACAGCACCACTTAGAAGTCACCAAGGCCAGGGCTGCACAGGCACCCAGGCCAGCTGCCAGGGGACATGGCTCCAGCCACCAAGAAGCACTGATGCATTGGACTGGAGCAGACCTGCTGTGGGCCCATGAGACCCCACGGCAGTTCTCTGTAGCCAGGTAAGGTAATCGTAAGAAAAGCTGAGGGTGTCTGGCATGAGAGGACCAGGCCTCCGGGGGCTGCATCAGGGACAGTATGGGAGGAGGAGCGCAACACAGGGGCCCAGACCTCGGTGCAGGTCCGCAGGGAGCATGAATGGCAGTCACGGTGCTGGCGCTCACTCAGGCTCTTGGTCTTGTGGCAGGGGACCCAGGCCTGTCTCACTTGTCAGGTGAAATGGAGGTGCACTGGAACCCCTGGGGTGGAGGAAGGGCGCTGGCAAGACCACTGTGCGCTGAAGCTGCAGGTGGCCCAGGAGCAAGGGAACACTGGTCAGCACAGACCCTGCAGGTTGCAGCCTCTGCCTTTGGAGGCTGCTGTGGAGGTCGGCCTTGCCGGGCAGCGCGAGAGGGTGCAGCAGCTGTGGGTTCTGTCATTGCTCCAGGGTGCGCCTTCTTTCAGGACTGGCCCAGACCTCCAGGGAGCTGAGGGTCCCCATACACTCACATAGGCAGGCTTGGGGCCCATTGGGGAGGAGTGCCTCCGGGTGGTGATGTGCGCACACAGGTGGGAGGGGAACAGAGGCGCGCCCACACCTGGCCTGAAGTGAGGCTGCCCCGATTTCCCACTGGAAAACAAGGAGGGGTGGGGTGGGGGTCGGCGCTGCACTGATGAGGAACAGCTGTCCCCCGCGGAGGCGGTCAGCGGAAAGCACATTCCCCACGCAGTTAGCTCATGGTTTACACATTCCGGGCAGATGGATAAGGTCACGGAAGGGGAGCTGCTTGGAGCTGGCTGGATCCTCAGGGGTGCACAGCCAACCCCCGCCTACGCCAGCACTCTGGGCGCCTGGGGCCATCCAGTCTGTGGACGCCCAGGGCTGCTTGCCAGAGGCTGTGGCTTCTCAGGCTGTGTCCTCCTCCTGCAGCGTCTCCCCCATCAGCAGCCCTGTTCCTTAGCCCCAGACCCAGTCAGACATGGACAGCAGCTCCCACCCCCACTGTCTCTCTGAGCACCTGTCAGACCCTCCTTGCTCCTCCCCAGGGTGCACACAGGTCTCGCACGGCCAGCATGTGCACTGGACCGCAGCGGTTTCTGAACAGGTTGGGCCACCTGGGAAGATCACCAATGTGATGGGACTTAGGTACTTGCCATGCACTGTAAGCAGAACAGGAAACTGACGGCTTGTACCTTGGTTTCCACATCTGCTCCCGGGAATGACTGTCTCCTCATGAGCTGCTGTGAGTCTGCAAGTGACAATGGCCAGGTCCCTTGGTACACCATGCATTTCCTCTTCCTCTGTGGGTGCAGACCTCTCGTCCTCTTGAGAGTGGCATCTGTCTGTGGATCTGAGTGGCGTCTGTCTGCAGCTCTGATGGCAGCTGTCTGCGATTCTGAGTGGCAACTGTCTGTGGATGTGAGTGGCATCTGTCTGTGGATGTGAGTGGCAGCTGTCTGCATTTTGAGTAGCGTCTGTCTGCGTTCTGAGTGGCATCTGTCTGCATTCTGAGTGGTGTCTGTCTGCATTCTGAGTGGTGTCTGTCTGTGATTCTGAGTGGGGTCTGTGGTTCTGAGTGGTGTCTGTCTGCATTCTGTGGTTTCTGTCTGTGATTCTGAGTAGCATCTGTCTGTGATTCTGAGTGGTGTCTGTCTGCATTCTGAGTGGTGTCTGTCTGTGATTCTGAGTGGTGTCTGTGATTCTGAGTGGTGTCTGTCTGCATTCTGAGTGGTGTCTGT